>LTAE01013913.1:0-11994 GCA_001647135.1 Pontederia paniculata | reverse complement strand
CTTAAAAATCTCTCGCTTCTCCCCCTTTAACTGCCACCACTTGATCCTTCGATTTGAAATTGTTCGACGTTTTGATTTTATATATTTAATTCGCATATCAAGAACTAACAATCTATGTTGTGTGGTCACCCCATGCCCCGGAATCACTTTGCAATTTGTACACCATCTATTATCAGGATTCCTTGTCAAAAAGAAATCAATCTGAGACCTATGAGTTCCACTTTTATAGGTGATTAGATGTTCCTCTCTCTTCCTAAAACAAGTGTTGACAATCTTAAGGTTTCCTAAAACAAGAATCTCATGAACATGGATCAACGAATACACCAAATAGGCATTCAAAATTAAAAAAAAAATGAGAGGCCAACACTGACGCGCAACACCCTCTTTATCGAGTGAGAGTTCATCAGGACCACACACCTGGATCATGGTTGCAAGAATTGTAAGTGTCAAAATTGGTGCATCTTATGGGACATGTATGTGAATCAAGTAGGTACACTAACCGAGGCCGACATTGGCTAGGACAAGCATTTGTCAAGGCTGCACATTCATGGGGGGAAAATAGGAAGCAACAATGTGGTAGGTAATGCACACTCGAGCCTTTATGAAGAGCTAAATGGAATAATTACAGCATAGCAACTGAAAAGATTATGGAGCAATATATTTGGCAAAGCACACACATAAGTGATGGCACCATTGATGCTGCGTGGGTAGAATGCCATGCTAAAACACAAAAATCACACAAGGACTACACATGACAATTAGTGAGTGAGATCCGCGCTTGCATGTGTGAGGATGAAACAAAAGGTTTCACTTGATAATTTATGAAACTAACTGCACTTCGCTGCACATGGATTCCGTGGAAAAAAAATCGGAAGAAAGGAAGTTGTAATTACCTTTTTCTTTAAGATGAAAAGGAACTACTTCAGATCAATCGTTCCATCAAGAAAAGTCATCCAATTCTGTAAAAGTACTACATAATATCCAATTACCTTTTCTTGTTCCCTTTCTCCATTATGGTCTCCTTTCCTGCTTTTTACACTTTGATTTATTTTAACTTGACACATCGTCTGACAACTCACCGTTTATGTCTCAGCAAACAGGCTCCAAAATGTGAAGACATATTATACATAGTTCAGGGTAAAACTATTGTCTACATTTGTAAAAGAAAGAAGATGGACAAAGGTAGGCAAGTATAAAAACAAAACAAAAGCAACAACACATAGAAAGAGATCAATATGTAGCAATTAAATGATTACTTGAGCTGTTGAGCAGGAAACGCAATAGAAGTCAACTTTGCTACAGAAAAAGACAAGGGAGAATGCAAACACGGGGATTGTTGAATTTGACAATGTAATGCTTTTTAGTTATCATGGATAAGATACCTCTTCAAACCTTGGAGTAAGATAATGATAACAGATAATACAACAAATCATATAGATTCATATGACTCAAACAACCGTATATTGAGGATGAAAGGTTCAATCTTTCACCAAAAAGGAAATGCCAACAACATGAGTAATACACATCATGCAGTTTGGAAAGAACCCAAAGCACAAAAAACTTGTAATGGAAAGAGTGTCTGTCAAACAACCATGTATATTACCTGGCCATGTACATCACCACAAACTGTGAAGTGATGACTGTTTGGAATAGTGATGTCAACAAGAGATGGCATAGCCCGCAACATCTCTCTGGCTTGTAAGACAATTTGGAACGCATATCTGAGGCAGCAAATGTAGAAGAAATTCTATCATGAAATTAAAAGGAAATATTAAGTTGTAACAACAAAAAATGCAGCAAGAGGGTCACAAAACTAGAACCTTTTGTGTAGGCATTTCTGGTTCTTGAAATCATCCATCATTTTCTTCACAAATTCTAGAGTTACAACTTCACCTTCTATTCTCGCACCATTATATTGAGCGTCCACCTCTTCAGTAAGGATTTTATATATATACAATAAGGAATATTAAATGCATCAGGAATGCTGATCATACTAGATTATGACAAAGAAAAGAAACAGACCAAACAAGAATAGCACCTATGCAACGGAAATCTATGGAATCCGCAACTGAGTATTTTTGAGAATCAGGTACTGCAATAGCTTCTTCAAATCGAAGCTTCTGAACAGCCTTTTCGCATTCTTTCAACTTTTTTGTAGCATCGGGATCATTTGGACAAATTTTTTTCACCTAATATACAAGTAAATTAACAATTATTTAACAAGTATGGTGATTTCCAAAGATAACAACAAAAGTATAATGTAACATACTAGCACCCACAAGGACTCATCATGTTGTAGGCTTACACCACAAAATAGCAGCTAATATCAATAAATGGTTCCATAATGCCAACACAAATATACTTTATTATGAATACAAGGAAAGCACTTGGTACTATTGGTTAAGAAAACAGAGCATATCTTTGAGAAATCTGTAAAAGCGCCTATGGAAAGATGAAGACAATAAGCATACCTGTTGAAAATCTTTCAAAGCTTCCTTGAACTTCCCCATTGCAAGATAGGCTGCTCCCCTTCTATAATAACCCTAACAACAGAAGAGACCAACCAATGAGGAACTTAACCATGAGTAAAAAGTAGACCAAAAATGTTCTCTACCTTGGAATATTTTGGGTCAATTTCAATAGCTTGTGTGGCATCCTGCAAAGCACTACCATATTCTTCAAGTTTGGTGTGTGCAAATGCACGGTTTGCCCAATATACTGCATTAATGCTATTTAATTCAATAGCTTGACTGTACAAATCTATAGCATGTGCAAACTTGTTGGCTGCAAACAGAGAGATAGTCAATAATTTATAAGAAAACCTAGTGAGTATTTAGAGATTGTTTAAAATAGAATAAGCCCTTAGTCAAAAAATATAATAAGTAAACATTTAAGGTGCTTCTCTATATAAATCCTCCAATGGTGACTCATGAAGAAATCATATAAAAATAATACTTCCCAATGTGGCAGCACAAATTCCCCCGCCAAAAAAATATTACACAAGTCAATCATAAGTATTGAAATATATTACAGCTGAAATTATCCTGCATTAACCCCATTGAAGGAAGGACATTATCTATTATTTAAGTAATATAATATACAATACAGGAATGGTTGAAATAGAAATCCCCGGAGTTTTCTCTCCAGGAAGATAAAAAAAATTAAGATAAGCAAGAGGAATGAATTTATATGTTTCAATAAAAAATAATTCTTCTCTCCATTTTTAACACAAAAATCCACTCTAGATTGTAGTACTTTTCGAACAAAACATCAAACAATCCAGTGTCATTAGAACTGATTAATGTACTAAATAGGATAACTTTTGCATCAATTCATTTTTACATGAGGGCTGAGGCATCCCCATTTCTTTATGATACTATGATGAATTTGTGTAGTAAATGGATTATCATGCAACAGTTATGTTGTCACTTACATATAAATTTCATTCCAGACATTTGGAGTTCATAAGATGTATTTTGAAGATCTCTGATTTATGTCACAGCTTGGATTAGCAAGTCCGGCGACTGCCACACCTTCAAGTGCATCGTTCATAATGTTGGCGGATATAGACAAAAGGAAGTAACTGCTTTTTAGCAGGCTGACAGTTGGAAGATAATTTCATGGAAGCTTCCTTCTGTGCGAAAGAAGACACATGTCCAGTAGTGAAGCTTAAGTATAAAAGCTAAAACCCAGCGAGCCATTTTCAGGATTAGAACCGACACCTTCACCAATTAGGAGAGCAGGAGATGAAAGCAAGGAGGCTAAGAAGCTTCAGAGCTAAACTTCTTCCATTTGTTTCTTTTATTTCCTGTGGTTTTTATTTTGAACAGTTTGTAACTAGGGTATCAAGATGAATCCTTTATTGTTGATGTTCTTCATAACTTTAGCTAAAACCTACCCTTGTCAATATACCTAAGTATTTGTTCAGCATAACAAATTTCTCATTTTATTGTCAAAAGATCTTGCACCTTCAACTTCAATTCAATACAATAACCTGAATATTACTGATCAGAATCAATATGTCATCAAGCCACACAATTCAATGATTTTTGAACTGTTTTCTTCTACTGTTTCTAGATTCACACAGGTGCTGATTGCATATGACTAAAACAAGACGTGCAGTATAGCAATGAATCCAACCACAAGGAAATTCAATCAGAATGAACTAGATCATGTCATAATATTATACTGACGAATTGTTATTGTTTAAAAGTAAATGTAAATGCCTGTAAGAAAAATCAAGCTAACTTATAAGTATAACTCAAAATTAAAACTTATTAGAATATAGTGTTAGAAGGTTCCAAAGTTAAAGCCATATATTATTTCTATTTTTAGAGAGGAGTCCTAAATTATCCCAGAGATTGATCTCTAGGAGTATATATAACAAGCTTTAACCTTTATTTCCTTACAATTAAAGAGACATAATCAAGGCACATACATAAAAACAGAGTCTACGTTTATATATCTTTCCAACTTGTACAAGAAAATTTGTGACTCAAATTCCTTGTGCGTGCCAACAGATGACTCAGGATACTGATAGCAACTAAAGATATAAAAGACAAAAAAAACAAAATGAGAAAATGAGTACTTTTAAATGCGTCATTGGCCAAGAGTTTGATTTCCTCTGCACGCTCGACATCTGGTTTTGCAGATTCAACCATTGTTGTCATCTGGAGAAGTCACTTTGCACAAGACCAAATCAGCAGATAATAAACTGCATAACAACCTGTATTTCAAACAAACAAATCAATTCACAGAAATGAGAAGAAGAACCCTCCAACCAATTTATACTCAACTATTTGTTATTGACAATATTCAGAGAAAGTAGGAACCGGCCTCATTGTCAATAGAGAACAAAACAACAGCCATGACTTTTGCCAAATAATTGCACATATTGCCAGACCTGTGCATCCATGCAGTCAATAGTTCAAAAAGAGTTCAATTGACTTAAAACTTTCTCGCCAAAATCCATCAGAACTTAAGCCCTAACCAAAATCCCAGAAGCTCACACCTTTCCATAAATTATCATACACGCCATTCCATACTTCCAAGCTGCAATTATGTTCTACTAATTAGAGTGCCTCACGTATTCTAAGAAGTCCATTTATCAATAATCAAATACCCCTTCCACAAATAGAGTGTCTCAGATCAATGGCCCACTGTTCTCAGAACAAGAAAGAAGACGGCGAAAAACACAAAGAATGACGGATGGCGCTCAAATACTGCGCCTTTATCGATTCAGCGAGGAAAGAGGCGAAGAATCGAACCTGAGAAACCTCGGCGACGAAGAATTCAGCGACGTTGGCTTGCTGCAAGTATGCTGATTTAGGGTTTAGGGTTTCGCTGCAGCCTTGACGGGGAGGGAGATGGATTCTGAGGGCCACAAGTTTCTATTTCGAGCTCCGCAGTGGGCGCCGTACACCGTTCGCCAAATTTATTCGCCATCATGGTCTGTTAGTTTACCATCCAACGGTGATGCAACGAGTTACGACTCCATTGCGCGAGTGATGGACTTGTGGTGTGGGCTTGGCACACCAACTCAAATCTTTTTTTTTTCCCTACATAGAAAATAAAAAATATTTTTTTTAATTTTTAACCGATATACCAAGATTGAAATTATCTAACTCATTAAATTAAGTAATATAATAATCGAAAAAAATAATCCCGTATACATAATAATAATCAATTATTAACTGAAATGTTCAATATAAAATTTAAATATAAAATTATAGTGAAGAAAGGTGGATGAATAAGAGATACGAAGTTTACTACGAACATGTAGAACCATTTGATGTGCAAAATCCGTACATGGATATTGTTAGAGATGTAGTGGCTACTGAATTAATTGAGCAAGAAGTGGAATAAGATCAAAATTCTACAACTTTGAAGTTTTATTCGTTTTTAAAGAGGTTGACAAATCATTATATGATGGATGCGTGAAACAAAGTACACAACTTATAAATTTGAAGTTTGGATTTAATACGAGCGAAAGTTGTTCCGATTGAATGTATGTTGTCTCTTTCAAAAAAAGTTGCCGCCAAACTATTACAAGGGCAAGAAAATGATTAAGGAGCTAAATTTGAAATATTAGATGATTGATTCATGTAGTATCAGTGCATGCTATTTTATAAGAAAGATAATACACTTACTAGTTGTTCAATTCGTGGTGAACCTCGATATAAGCAAAGAAAAGATTCCATCACGAAGAATGTCTCAAAATTAGTATTTAGGTACTTTCATATTGTGCGCCAAGATTGTGATGATTATTTCTTTCTAGAAAAACTTCACCATGCATGCGAGGCATGTAGGAGTGTGATGTTCCAATGGTGATCATACATTCATTGATGCTGGAGCATGGAAGAACTTTGATATTATGCACTCGACATTTCCAAAGAGAAGCAAAATGTAGGGTTGGATTTTTAAATAGATGGTTCATTCATTTTGGTGCCTGTCAACATCATATTGGCCAATTTTTATGTCCAAACATATGTATGAGAAGATAATATATATTCTTAGCATGCATGATAACAAGACCTCGGTCACCTAACAAAAGTTTAGATATGTATATTTATGATCTATTATCAACAAACTTAACATGTTATGTGACGATGGAGTTATCACTTATGACATATCAAATAAAACAAAATTTTATAATGATGACGAACTTATTATGGATGATAAATGATTTTCTAGCATATGAAATGCTAGGTGATTGAAACACTAAAGGTAAACTTGCTTTTCTAATATGCAAATATTACTCTAAGTCATTTTATCTAAAAATAGTCGCAAAGTCTATTTGTTTGATTGCCACATGATGTTTTTGTCCAAAAATAATTCAAGCATCATGGAGGAAAGTATTTACCAAAAAAAGAATTGTCAAAGTTAGGCCGCCACCACGTCGTTCAACTCGGAAAGAAGTGTTCGGGTGGGTTAACAAATTTGATCTTGTGACATTTGGCTTGAAGGTTAGTTCAAGGAACTAAACTCTAAGATGTGATTATTCATATATGCAATTAGGAAGTCATTATGTATGTCTCTATCTCAATTTCATTAGAAAATTAATTATATAATGAAAATAATATAACAATTAGCAAAAATCATTATTCAAATATTTAATTATGATAAGACCATTTTCTAAATAATGATTATCATAGTACAGAATAATATCTTCCAAAATAAAAGTTGATCGTATCTATAATATAAAAAAACATATTAAAGCATGTGTAAAAAATATTTATTAACTATTTCAATACTCATTACTTGTTAATTCAAGAATAATAAAAAATGAAGTGTAACCCCTAATATATATTTATTATTACAATATTTAATCTAGTTGTGATATATATATATATATATATATATATATATATATAATATCATGAGACAATCAAAATGCAATATTTGAGAAAAAATAAATTATAAACAAAAAAAGTTGTTTTAAAATTAGTCAACACATTATACTAGAACTCAACTAATCTTGTCATCCAAGCATAAACATACTTATGTTGACATGTTGCTACCAATAATCTTACAAACTTAACCTGATAGTAAGAGCATTATCATTACATTTATATTTTTAACACTCTCCTTCGTGGCAACCCATAACATGGACAACTAAGGGAATAAATTAATTTTTTTAACACATGGACAATTAAGGAGAAAATTATTATTTTTTAATGCGAGTGACATCGAGTTGTGATACCCAATTGAATTAGACGAGCTATCAATAATCCTAAAAAATTAAGCCGATAAAAAGAACATCATTATTAGATTTACATTCTTAGTATTGTCATTGCCTAGCTCCATCCCTGCATATACGAAATGGATAATAACACATAGAAAAACACAAGCACTCTTAATTAAACTATGCCTTCGGCAGTAAAAAAAATATGTGATGAGAAAAAAAAAGTTCAAAGAAAATTATGATGATTCAAATGATCTCATAGCCCTAACTATATGGAGTTTAAATAAGAACTTTCTTAATAATGTGATGCAAGAGCATAATTATGCATGAGCACAAGGAGGATAGTGTTGTTAGTCATGTCAGTCATTTTGGGATTAGATTGAGTTTAGAGTTGATTAGATTAGTATTAACTGCATAAGTTTGTTATATTGTTAGTTGTGAAAACCCTTTTAAATATTCTTCTCCGTAATGAAAGACCATCTTTTGCTTTTGATTCCATAAATCGTGTGTCCTGCTCCAAGCAGCTATCATCTCTTCTTTTGTTCCTCTGCGGCGCTTTGGGTCATCAAAATTCTTCGACAACTACTGTGTCAATTTCGTGTTGTGCCAAAGCGGTATTACAACCACCGTGTTGCTAGAGAAACAACCAGGGGTGGACCACCCTACTAGGGACGAGTTCAGTAGGTTGCGGACATATGTTGATGAGATCGCATGTTTTGTTCAATAGTTGGTTGTTGATATGCAACAGTTGGTGGTGCGGGATAATCCTGCTGCTACTATAACCAACGAAGGAGAGGGCAGCAAACTTTCCTACCACCCCTTGAAGAATTCAGCGATGATGAGAGCATGGGTGACAACGATTATCGACCCCTCGTGTTGACATAGGTTTTAAAATGAAGATGGATTTTCAAATTTTTAGCGACCAATTGGAAGTCGAAGACTTTTTGGATGAGCTCGCAGTTGTAGAACGTTTCTTCTAATATATGAAGATTTCAGAAAAGAATAGGTAAAATGGGTGGCCTATAGGTTGAAAGGCATCACATCTGCATGGTGGGAGCGGCTACATGTAAGAAGGCGGGATAATGATGCTGCTACTATAACCAATGAAGGAGATGGCAGCAAATTGTCCTGCCACCCCTTGAAGAATTAAGAGATAATGAGAGCATGGGCGATAATGATTGTTGACCCTCTCGTGTTGGCATAGGTTTTAAAATGAAGATGGATCTTCATGTTTTTAGCGGGCAATTGGAAATTGAAGACTCTTTTAATGGGCTTGCAGAAGTAGAATGTTTCTTTGAATATATGGAAATTCCAAAAAAAAATAGGTAAAATGGGTGGCCTACAGGTTGAAAGGCATCGCATATGCTTGGTGGGAGCGATTACATGCAAGAAGGCGGCACCAGGAGATATCTGCCATACAATCTTGGGTAAGGATGAAACAGTTTCTTCGAGATCGATTTCTACCTCCTGACTATGAGTAGATTTTGTACCAACAGTGACAAGATTGTCATCAGGGCAACCGCACGATTCAAGTCTACACCAAAGAGTTCTATCATATGTCATCGCGAATCGACTTGATCGATTTGAAAAACCAACATATAACAAGGCTTTATGGGGATTGGGGGTTATGATCAGGGATACATGGCCGAGTGGAGATGCAATCCCCTGAAACTTTGGCAGACACCATATCACTAGCCGAGAAAGCGGAACGACAATTAGAAAGGAATGCTCAAATCTTTAGGCCAACTGAAATCGATAGGCTCACCCGTACATGCCAGACATTGAAATCCAATGTCGGGGCACCCGAAGATCCTGTGGCTAAGGTGGCACCAACCACTAAAGCAGTTGCTAAATCTATTCCACCATCAGTTCCCTCGAGGAATACTAATCCTTAAGGGCGCCCGACACCTCCCATTTGTTATCGATGTCAATAGTTGGGGCATCGATCTAATGAATGTCAGCAAAGAGCGACTATTGCTTATGCTTAGAACAATAGGGAGAAGTTGTTATAAACGTTGACGATTAGTTTCATGAGCGAGGGGATGAAGTTGAGTATGCTGATACCAAAGGTGAACACATTGTCTATGTGTTACAATGATTATTGCTATCACCAAAGAGGGACAAGGTCTCCCAACGACATAATTTTTTCATGACACGGGGAACTATTAAAGGATAATTGTGCAACATCATAATCGGCAATGCAAACTCATAAAACATTGTGTCACAAATTTTGGTTGACCGTCTACAGTTACCAATTGACCGACATCCTTCGCTATATCGAGTTGGGTGGATTAAATCTGGAATAGATCTACAAGTGACATCAATTTGCTGAGTACCATTCTCCATTGGTTATTGCTACAAAGACGAAGTTGTTTGAGATGTCCTTGATATGGATGCATGCCATCTGATACTCGGTAGACACTAACAATGTGATGTCCAAGCTACACATTTGGGTTGCAAGAATGTGTATAAGTTCAGCCACAAGGAATAAAACATTCATCTAATGTCATTGAACGAGCAATGACCTACTGAAGTTGTGTCGAATAATCCCATACTCCTCACGGTTAAACGACAAGTGTTCACCTAGTCACTGCGACATGAAGGGTTTTGCATCTCTTTGGTGGTTCACAATTGCGAGGGCCAACCTCAACAAATTGTAGTTATGGACCTTCAAGGCATGCTAAAAGATTTCATGGACGTGATGCCTCAAGAGCTCCCAGCTATGTTACTTCCTAAGAGACATCCAACACCGAATGGACTTCCTACCAAGATCAAGTTTGTCAAACCTCCCACATTATCGTATGAGCCCGAAGGAGCATCAAATAATACAAGAACATGTGGAGGATCTGCTACATAAAAGATTTATTTGGGAAAGCCTTACCCTGTGTGTCGTACCCATGCTCCTGGAACCAAAGAAAGATGATTCATGGCGGATGTACATCGATAGTTGAGCGATTAATAAGATAAACATAAAGTACTGTTTTCCCATCCCTCGACTAGAAGACATGTTGGATATGCTCCATGGTGCTTATATATTCTCCAAGTCGGATCTTCGTAAAGATATCATCAGATCCGCATCACATGGGGGACGAATGGAAGACGACATTCAAGACGAAAGAAGGAGTATATGAATGGCTCGTTATGCCCTTTGGTCTATCTAACGCATCACACCTTCATGGGGCTAATGATGCACGTCTTAAAACCATTCATCAAAAACTTTGTTGTCGTTTATTTTGATGATATTTTGATTTATAATAAAGCGTGAGTTGAACATGTTGAACACATCCAACAAGTGCTCCAGACCTTGCGTGAACATACCTCAACCCTACGAAAAATGTGTATTTCTTACTAATAGTTCATTATTCCTTGGCTATATTGTGAGTTCAGCAGGATTATTTGCAAATGAAGAGAAAATTTCTGCAATCAACGCTGAAGATTATTAACGAAGTGTGTTTATGAAATTAATGGCATTATTAGTCTATGTGGAAGTAGGATATGACTTCCAAACGCATGGCTACACGAGCTTCCCAACTGTAGGGTGATGCTCAGGGTGAGGCTCGGCGGGAGATTGAGAGTAGCCGAGTGCTGGCAAAACAGAAGGAAATAGCCACTGACAAGAAGGACACCATCGAGAGGTTACTAAAGTTTCAACATCTGGTGTATGATGGGAAGGATGATTTTGATGAAGCTAAGAGATGGGTGGACTCTATGGAGGAGACTTTTGCATTGATGGAGTGCGCTGACAACAAGAAGGTGTTGTATGCAACCCACCGCCTGGTGAAAAATGCCAAGGATTGGTGGAAAACCACAAAGCTCACTGTGTTCCCTGATGTAGATGAGGTAGTCTAGAAGGACTTTAAGGAGGCCTTCGATGAGCTATATTCCTGAATTCCAGAGCACCATGAACAAACGTGAGTTCTGAAGGACCTAGATGGCACCAAGAGGGGGGTGAATTGATTTATTAAAACTTTATACTCCCTTTTAATATTAACCTAGATGTGTTATATTAGTGAAAGCATATATATGTGAATATGAACACAAGTGGAGAGAAGAGAGTAGAGATAAACACAAACACACAAACACCGAGTTTGTTATCGAGGTTTGGCCGAACTCCTGACCTACGTCCCCGCTCCGATCTTCTCCCGCGAGATCTCCGGAGTTCACTACTTCCTTCTTCAAGGGCGAAGGCTCCCTTACTACTTCTCCTTTCTTGCACGAGGACAAGGAGAAAAACCTCTTACAGAATCCTCTAGATCGCTTCGACCCTTCTGTGTTAGATTCCTCACTTGAATCACAGAAGGGGAACTAAG
>LTAE01013911.1:0-11996 GCA_001647135.1 Pontederia paniculata | reverse complement strand
AGCCCTCTTCGACTAAGTCTCTTCACTGGGCGTTCACTTCTCCTTGGACCGTCCATTCTCCATCCTCTGTTGTTTGTGTGAAACCGTCGGTCGCCCACTGCTCTTCATCGGGTGACCTCTCCTGTTCAGCCCTTTTCTTCGGTCGTCCTCTCTATGTCTTTGGTCGATCGCTCAACCTTTGACTCCTCTTCACAGACATTTGCCTTCAATATTGGTCGACCACCTCATATGCTTAGGACGACCTCTGCACACATAGGATTCTTCTGATATGTCTTCTGTGTGCATAGGTCGTCTATCCTTCAACTTCGGTCGACCTATCTTGCTCCGATCATGAATAGCCTGTCTTTCAGAAATCAGCTCAACAAGTTTATCAGTCCAGACTAAGTTTCCTGACAAATTTGTGATCATCAAAATAATCTCGAGATCCTAGGTTCAACAAAAATATGTTAAGCACAAATGATCAAAATTATGCATCAAAATTCAATAATCACAATCCATCACATAGATAACATTTTCATAATATTCCTTGAAATATTCGTAAACACAAGTGGAAATCACAACAATGATGCATAAATCATTCTTATTAACTCATATCAATTCAAACTCTAAAATGATTCATTTGAAAAGTAAGCATTCATATGACAAATAATCCAAATTCTCATAATTTATCATGAAGTAGATACTCAATACTAATAAAGATAACTAGTTGACCAACTTAGCCAACTACACTTTCTAGCATACTGATACACGGTGAGAGTCTTATTTTTAGTGAAACAGATGTCCAAATACAATGAAATGATTTTTTTTTGAAATTAAACTCAGAAATTAACATATATTAATTTCATATTTTTTTACCTTACGAGTTATTTATATAAATTCTCCAATTACAGGTAATCTAGTGTTCAAGCTATAATTCTAAAAATTGATAGGTAAAGCTGTTTATTTCATAACTCCCTCTAGTCATACGATTTTGAGGTAATTCCACTTGGATTAGAACCTTAGTTATGCAAGGTTTCAGATCTCTAGGTTTCATATTTTATCTTCAAGTAGACAATTTATATTGTGATTTACAATCTGGTCTGCTTATTCATCCCACCCAGCAAGATCCATGCTCACTAATCAATGCATAACTCTCTAATTACATTTGATTTTTAGAAAATTATTTTTTTATAGGAACTATACTTCTAAGGGGTCATTCCAGAGAAGTTTTATAAGTTTCTAAGCGTTATCAGATTTATTAATCATATGGTCAACATTTAGGTACCTAAATCACACCTAAAAGGAGTGTTCTATACATTAATTTCATAATATATCATTTAATTTAATTTTTTGACAAATCCAAACAAGTTAATTACTAAACATGAAACTTCATATCCAGGAGTTTAAATCATCACAAAAACAAAATTAAATGGATCCACCCATACATACTCTTGCTCTTGATTAATTATTTTTTTATTTAATTTTTTCTTTTCTCCTTAGCTTTAATCTAATAATTATTTCCTTAGTTCTCTCTTCACAATTGAAATGAAAGCAAGGAGATTAAGGCCTCTTGTTTGTGTATGATCATGGGTATTATAGTGGTTCATAAGTCGGTTAAACAAATGGATAAAGAAGGAGCTAAGGAAAATAATATGATTGGTTAGAAAATTAACTTGCAATTAGCAAAGATATCTTAGCTCGCATATATAGGTCGGTTAGGTGAAAGGCATATATAAAATATATTAATCATTTAATTATATGAATTAACTTACGATTAATTAAATTAATAAACTTAAACCTATTTAATCCTTGATTAATTAAATTAATCCCAAATACATATTATAATATAAATATATCCTTTTACCATAGGTTACCTAAAGAGTAGTTAACTCAATTTAGCTCTTAGTTAAGATAATAACTCATAGATAAATAAATAAATAAATAAGATATCATAGTTAACTTAAACTTGATTATGCACTTAATTCAATTTAAATTCTTAATTATGTGAATTGCTTAAGATGCAATTATCTAGGATATTACGACAATGGTGTCACGATCGTGATCGTGCATGGTTTTGAGGTACGATTCATAGGTCACGGGCCGTGACTGGGGTGTCCTGACCATGATCAAGTGTTGCTCGATAGCCTCTCTAATGGGCGAGACCATTGTGTCACGGCTATTACGACGGTGTTGTTTGACGGATAATCTTGATTTTTGAACACAAAAAGGGGCTCATTTTGGATCTAATTATATGTGCATGCGTCTTGATATCAACACTATGGTTTGGAGGCTTAAATGCATGATGAATTTTCTATCTGTTACAATTATCTGATAGATCAAAAATAAGTCCAATGAGATTTCTTTGATAGATCAAAGGAAATCCATTGTGATCATTAAATTGATCAAGAAAAACTATGCATGTTAGGCGGAAGACGAGGACAAAACATATGATCAAGTATCTAAGGACATGAACAGGTGAAATCCCTAAGACATGCTCATCTATTAGGAATTGTATATCTATAAGAGATCCGCTGAAGTACACACATTATAGCCAATATGCTTAGATTTCCCTTCTTCGTCAATATGTCCTTCAATCTCTCTGTGACAGCCCTTCTCCAGGATGTCGCTTCTCCAAGATGACTAGTTACTCTTTCAATGCATTTCTGGTTTTCAATTTTCCATTATGTTTGTGTTGATTGATTAATCGAGATTGCCATTTGGTCTATTTCTATTTTTTGACCAAATTTGTATACCTTTTCGCTGCAATGTTCGTTCGAGGGGACGAATTATATTGCATGGCGCTACTATGATTCGAGAGGTGAGTAAAGGTCTTGAGATGAGGCGGTGTACAAATTTACTCGATCATCAGCTTAAGTAAGGGCCAAAGCTAATGCAACTTCGTCCCCGTGATGGCTGAGGAGTCTAATGGGGTTGTCATCGAGGGGATAGAATGGGTGGAAATTTCTGAGGTGTTCGAGAGTCATATGGTTTATAGGGAGTCATTTATGAGGTTTGATCTGTGAGGGCAATAGAACCATCTTGGTGAATACCCATTTCGATCTAGATTTGATTCTTAGGTTCAACAATTAGTGATAAGTTCTCTAAACGCATCACATGTCCTGGTGTTCATCATCTATCGTGTGAAATCCTCTTTTCTCTCCTATTGTTGAGTTATGTAGTTTCTTTAAAAAATTAAAAACTATAAAAAAATTAGTGTTTTTCATCCCTTAAGTTGATTTGTTTCTTTTAGTTGATTCCTATTTTCTGCATGAGATTTTCCCCCTTTGATTTTAGCTTGTGGCAAAATGGAGTAATTGGATTGTAAAAGTCCGATTTTTCCTGTGGTTTAAATCCTAAAATACTACTATGGAGTCTCTATACTTGCAGCTGAAGTGCGTGTTTAGGATATATTTTTAAAGCTTGTTGATTTTGCCCAATTGTTTTGGTTGTCCTCAGCTCCAAGATATTCACACCTTGAAAGCCTAGAATTGGGGTCCTTTAACACATATTTTCTGATCAATGAAATATCTTAGAGTATGTCGATAAATGCATAATGGCACCCTAGCAAGTACAACTAGCAACAACGAACAAAATCCAAGATGGCCAACATCTCTTTCTCATAAGTCGACCATGATTTCTTCGCCTCATTAGAGACTTCTGCTTATGAAAGCCATTAGTTAGTCCTTTTGAGATAGAAGTTCTCCACACCTAGTCCAAGCACATCAATTTCAACCATGAATTCGTTTTGAAGTTAGGATGAGTGAATTTTGGAGTTGAGATCATAAATGTTTTAAGGATTTGAACTCCCACTTGGCCTCCTTAGACCAACAAAATGTTTTCTTTTCTCATGAGTTGCATCAATTGTTTTTCAATCTCTCCATAACCCCTTCAAAATTTTCATGTAGTACCCTATCAAACACAAAAACTCTCATAATTCAATTATCATTTGAGGTGTTGGTTAATTTAACAAAACTTTAATATTCTTTCAACCTGCTCACAAACCATTAAAGGAACACTCATTTATTCGGCTTCAGGAAAAAATATTTATGCACAATACTTATAATACTAAGCTCAAATGTTGCATGTGCATATCCCGAGTCTAGTTGTAAATCAGAATGTCAAGAAGAAAACCAACACAAACTTTCATAAGTAGGGAGGGAAACCTATTTAATAGTTGTTTGAAATGTAGATGAGCATTGCAAAGCCCAATTGATATCACCAAGTACTCAAGCTGACTGTGAGTTTGAAAGGTAGTCTTATGCACATTCTCCATATGAACTCAAATTTGATGCACAACCACAAACCAATTTCGGAAAGAATCGTGACCCATGCAGTTCATCCAGCATATCTATGTAAAATAATCAAAACTGGAAGTCAATCATTAACCGATAATTCATTCAATGCACGATAGTTTATGGAAAATCACGATGTCCCATTTTTTTATGAGCCCATAACACTGGTGACGACCACAGATTAGTGTTTGGCTGAATAAGATTAGACACAAGCATCTCCTCCAAAATAAACCGATATTTTGGCTTCATCAACTAACCAAGTTAGATGATCAAAATCTAGTGTTAGGTGGCAAAAGTTCATGATTCAGATGTCACATTATTCCTTAAGTAGCTTTGTCAAATTTGATGACATATCCTCTTATCGGGTCCCAATTCTTCATTTCCCCATTTTATCTACTAACACATCGAATAATTTTACTCTTGTTTCCACTCGTGAATCATACAATTGATTTCAAATACTTTCTATCTCCTTTTATCTTGCTTTTTATATCCAACTCGCAACCTCGAATTCCAAGGTTAATGCATCATAGTCAATTAGAACTCATCCTAAATGTTGCAGCCAAGGCATTCCCAACACGACATCTACTCCACTAGGTAAAGAGTAAAAGATGGCTTGAAAAGTAATTTTTTGTACCATCATCCTCACAGCTTCAAATCCTTCGGAATCTCCAACCTATGATCGTTGGCCAACCAACAATAGTATGCTGAGTTACAAGTAAATGAAGTCTTCATGCAGACTCTAAACTTATTACATTTAAGATAGAATCATTGTCCATCAACACTTGCTCTGCACTCTTTTAACGTCTCATTGGAAGCATATGGTTTGTACGCCTAATTATCCTTTTAAAGCATTCACAGAAATTCATGGATCCCTGAGGTCAGCTTCTTATTATGGCTTGCCTTCGTCCTCCTCATCATTGTCTATTGTCTGTTTAGAGGCATTGTCCTCAAGTTCTTGCAACAATGTCCTAATGCATTTTTCTCATAGCAATTGAAACACAAACTATTTTCATGTCTCATCTTCATCTCCATCCATGACATGTGTTGACTGCCTCCTTGAATGTTTTTTGTACCAACATCTGACACTAGTAGTGGATTAGCTCCCCCATGTATGCCTATTGTTTGCTTCTTGGCAATTATCATTTTACATACTAGAGTGTTTTGTTGATCCTTGTGTTTTGCTAGATCAATTGTCTCCTAGCTATAGTTTCTCGTCTTGTAGAAGCACACCTCCCCATCAATCTCCTCTTTCATCCTTGTGAGGAATATACCCATTAAAGTCTCTTCATGCCACTAGGGAAGATAGCTCATGAGCCTCTAAAACTCAACAAGACAGTCCTTGAATAGTCCCACTTTGCTTAATTTGACCTCTTCAGATCCTCATAATTCACCATCCCTAACCACAATAGCATCCCCTTCTCAACTTCTTTGTACAGAGTGTTTGTTCATTTATTTTCCTCTCCTTTGAAATAGAACGTAGACAAAGGAACCCATTTTCTTAAGCTTATCTCCTCCAACCCAAAATACTACTTCACCCGATTCAGTCACCTCATGGGATACCTCCTGAAAACTTGGGAAAGACCATCTTCCCTAACTCAAAAGTTTATGGTTTTCTTTTAATTTTCTTCAATGAGTGCGAACTTCAGATGGACCATTCAGACTCTGATCCTTCACTCTCCTCTTTAAAATCAGATTCCTCAAACTTGTCCGATGATGTTGCATATCTTTTTGCCCACGGATTTGGTATTTTGAGTTCCTTATCCTTGTTTCTGAATTTTTTAATGATAGTTCACATATTTGATTAATGGACACCTTCCAATAAAAATGTTTCACCATGTCTTCACTTTATCAAAGATGAGTACACTTCATGCATTGGTTCTTCTAACCTGCTAATCCGGTCCTTGTGGGTTGCCATTATAGGGAGGTACTTACCTGAACACAAGGTATGTTCTGATACTAGTTGATGAAAACTGTAATGCCCCATAAGCACAACTTGCCTCCGGGCAAAATGCCCTCTTAAGGACGTTACGAGCTTAACTCTTTTGACTTTACTTAATTCAATGGGCCGACCAATATCATGGATACATCATCCGTAAGTAATTACTTTATAAAAAATAAAATCTCATAAATCTTGCCAAAATAAAAGTATATTATTACATTGTTCCAAAAAAAAAGACATGACTAAATAAAATCCACTAAATTATAATGCAGAGTTGGTTTGACCCAATCTAGACGGATCATGTGCAGGCCATCAAATCACGAACGTCAGCATTGCCTATCCCATCGCTTATTCGTCATAGAATCAGAAGCATAGAGACAATTCTCCCATGAGCGATGAAGCTCAATATGTAAAGGGATTAAACAGTAAGGAAAAGTCATATATGAAGACAATAATATAAATATATATTTCATAATCTCTTAATTCATCTTGCCTTACTTCTTTCTTACACTAAATCATTTTTTTACCATTTTCTAGGCAGGAGCATCAGTTGCATCTCTCATGCACATAATTTCTTGGGTTCAGTATGCTCAAGACCCTTAGCACTTTACTTTGGACCACTTCTTCTTGTCTTATTTATCTTGTCTTTCATTATTTAAATAATATAATATTTAATGAGTCTTTTTCAGTCATGAAGGTCGTTGGCTTTAGTCCTGATGTCGTCAAGGCTAGCTAGGTCTTGGGAGTCTCTCTCTATGACCTAGTAAATCGTCATACCAACAATAGTTCCTGAAGGAACCTTCGATTCCCAAAGGAACCTTTAGCTTGTGAAGGAACTGACAACCATCCCTAAAGGAATTGATCCATCATTGAGAGCCAACATAATTGTTCATGCAAGTACAATCACATGCAAAGTTCATCTTACACCTATTTAAACTTCGGGCAAACATCCCTTTTCTAGGTTACAACTCATGCAATAAAACAATCAAATTGGATCATAATCAATGGGGTTCAAATCTGTCAGCCATTGAAAATGCAGCTCGGGTCCTGATAAGACACTATCCATTTTTCGAATATCATATTACCCAATTCACCCTTTGTCAGGACATGGCCCGTGGCGAAATAAGATACAGGCTGTGTCATGTGTTTGACGCAATAGGTGTAGGTTGACTCGGTCCGCATCAAGTCGGAATGCTTCTAGGGCGTCGTCTTCACGCACAAAACGTGGTCCACATTTGGTGCGACATGGCCCATTTCGGGGGTTAGATTTATGTCCATGCGCTCCACTATTCGTCGACTAGAACACGACGCGCGTCAAGGGCGATGCTGTCTGTGTTTGCTAGATGTTGCTCCGTGTAGGTGCCATATTCGCTACAGGGAACATGACCCGCGTCTAGGATTGCGAGGTCCATTTTTTCCTTTTCAAAAAGTCAATCGTGGAACATAACCCGTGTCCTAAGTGGTGAGGTCGTGCCTGTGCCATTGAGCAAGGGCTATGTTAGTTAGACGCGGTCTGTGTTCGACTCCAAGCAGATGATGCGGTTGTAGGTTTTTTCTTTATCCAGAAGTCATTTAGATGATTATTTAATATTACTCTTTGCATAACTATGACTTGATGTTGAATCCCTAATCGACTTTTGATCTTCATAAAACTCCATCATACATACATGGAACACCTTATGTTAATCCTCCTAACTACATACCTTGATCGCGTTGGTTGATCTTCCTTGTTCTTCCCTCACGTGTCTTAATCTTCCTTTAGTCCTCTAGGGGAGTGAGAAATGTGTTGACCTGAGCTTGGGAGAGAAATGAGACTCCCCCTCTCTTAACATCCTTTTATAAGGGTTTCCTAGGCGTATGTTTCGAAATATAATAAAATATAATTATTTATCTTCGAGCCGAGTTCAATATCATGGTAAGCACAACACGGTCCATGTTGATGCAACGTGATCCATGTCCTACGGACACAACATGTCTAACATAGCTTCGGAGCAACACGGTCCGTGTTCGTAATGGATACGCCGTGTTGAGCTTTATTTTTTGATGTAGTTCTAGTCTTTGTGAATTATGTGCAATACGGTCCATGTTCCGAATGAGACTTATATTTGACATTTTCCTTAACTATTTTCATTATTTGAATTTTCAAAGTATTACAAAAACCTTCATAAGCTCAGTATAAAAAAAATGATAGAAATGAAATTTGTTCAACGAAAAATCCTTTTGCTTCAAGAAAAGATAAGCCACTGAAATCTATTTTTTTATTCCTCCAATTCAATACCGACAACCATTATTTAAAGCAAAAACAAATCTTAAAAGTAATTTAACCAATCAGAGACAACTTAGGAAAGTAAAGAAAACTATTAAACAACAACTAATTAAGAGTAACATGGGTTCGGCTTGATGAGCCAGATCCTTGGCTCTGGTACGTTCCAATATTGTTCTACTAGGAATTCAAACACTTGGCCCCTACCAAGCTGGTTAGTTAAGATGATACATATTGTTGATGACTAATATACTTGATCAATACTCTACTGATAATAAAAGAATCGACAATTTTTTATTTATTATTTTCAAAATTATAAGTCGTTTCTGGTTACTCGTACTTATTTATTTGCAAAACATTTTTCATATTTTAATGTGTTCCTCTTAATTAAGCTAGGTAAAAAATGTATGTGACTGTATTTATAAACTGTGTACATAATGCATGCATATTATGATTTGTAAATCAATAATACATAACAATGTGTTGTGCAATATATGCACGCTATTTCGTGCAAAATACAACCATGTGTACAAAATAACATTTATTTCGGTGTTAGAAGGTTATTAATCTTTAACTATTTCACTTGCAGCCGTGCGAAGATTTAAATTTCTCCTCGAAATTATTATTATTATTATTATTATTATTATTATTATTATTATTATTATTATTATTATTATTATTATTATTATTATTATTATTATTATTATTAAAACTCCTGTGGTAGTACTTAATATAATAAATACTGTTGATGCACAAATCCGATACATTTATATCACGATATTATACAGTAAGACACTGTTGGGAATCAATTAAACGTGAACAAAAAAAATCTTATAGTACCACTCAATAAGAATACCGCATAATTAAAACATAGTAATGACCGTACTCTCAAATTAACCTACTCCTGGCCTCTCATGTGCTTTCTATTCATTGGAAACGCTGCATCACCAGTAATTTATCAAGAGTTTAATTTTAAAAGTATTATACTTTTTTTTCATAAAATCCAATAAAGTAATTTAGATGGTTGCACTATAAACTTTCAAATCAATTTGGACAAATTATGGAATATCTCATATAAAAATGTAATCCTAATTACTTGTGCATTTTCTTTTTATTTGTGTCTTTTTCTTTTTAGCTATTTACCTGTACACAGTGCAAATATGTATTGTCACATATTTTCATATATCTTTCCAATAATAAAAAAAAATACATAAACTTACAACATATGAAAAAATGCATTACACAACAAGAATATTTTGACATGTATCTTTATTTGATAAGTTTAGATATGCACGAGAACTTTTTTGTCCATCTTTTTATGTTGAGCCATAACATTTTATTAACCTAATTGGATGTGGCGTTTTTTTTTCCAACATAATAATTTCATGATTTTATTTTGTTAATACAAAAAGAGTGAAAAGACTAAAAGTGAAAAGGGCATAGACATTAATCAGCAAACCAGCCCACCAAAGCCAACCTAAAAGGAGGCTTCACTACTTCCATATAAATCCTCTCTCTCTCTCTCTCTCTCTCTCTCTCTCTCTCTCTCTCTCTCTCTCNAGACATTAATCAGCAAACCAGCCCACCAAAGCCAACCTAAAAGGAGGCTTCACTACTTCCATATAAATCCTCTCTCTCTCTCTCTCTCTCTCTCTCTCTCTCTCTCTCTCTCTCTCTCTCTCATCCATATATATTATATGCCAACTGCCACTTCTTCCATTCATTTCACTTGAAGGCCGAAGTGGAGGTCGCAGAAAGGAGCAAAGGGGATCAACGCTACAGCAGTCATAACTCTGCACCATTACCCCCCTCATGGGTCTGCAGCAGGAGCCCAAGAAGTCCTACTCCAACGGCCCCGTGGCGAAGAAGGAGAAGGTCGTCCGGTACAAGGAATGCCGGAAGAACCACGCCGCCAGCATCGGCGGCTATGCCGTCGACGGCTGCAGGGAGTTCATGGCCTCAGGTGAAGAAGGCACGACCGCCGCCCTCCTCTGTGCCGCCTGCAGCTGTCACCGGAGCTTTCACAAGCGCGAGGTCGAGCTCGAGGCCGAGCGCGACCCGGAGGTATGTGACTGCTCCTCCAACTCCTCCTCGCCCCGGTGATCGTCGCCAGACGCCCGCTAAAAGAATCCAGAGAATAAACATGTATCTGTGCGTACGTCGATCTGTGATCAATCACATCTGTTTTAGTTTGCATGCTTCTTGACAGATCCCTGTCTTCGTATTATTGATAGTTATAGAAGATTTGTGTCACAAAGAGAGCTAAAAAATTGAGAATGTTACTGCAATATTTTTTTAATGGTTTTGGAGAGTATTAGTTAGGAGGTTTTGAAGATGTTGTGGAGACTTAGTTTCAGCAGATTAAATTAATTAGGTTGTGCCTTGTGGTGACACTTAATTATATATGAGTAGTTCAACAAGGTTGGTTGTAATGGCTTGTTCTTGTTGTTATAGTTGTTGTTGTTAATTTATTATCATTGGTGCATTGTGCTTGATAATGTGGCATGGCAATGACATAGTTTGAAGATTAATTAGTCTATGTATTTACAATTATTTTTCAGTCTTAACTCTTAATTCTAGTATTCAAAAGTTAATGGATTTGGAAGTTGAAGGTGAGAATATTTTGATTTTCAAATTTGTTATCTTAGCTATTGGATTCATATGATTATAATTATATATGACAAGGATTAAGTAGTGTGGCATGTTTATTACAAGAGAAGTGATATCATGGATGCTTAGTACATATATAAAGCATTGACATGATTCTTGAATCTAATCATTTCTTTATTTGATTCATGTTTGGAGAATTGAGACATGTGAATATAATTGGGTTAATAGTTTAAGGAACTTAATAGTTTAATCATCTTTTGTTTAACATGAGATGACTTGAGATTAGTGCACAGCCAACCTCGGGCGATAGCTCAAATAAATAAAGATATAATTAGACATTAAGTAGAACCCCTCCCCCTTAATTATTTTATTTCGAGTTTAACTTTGGATTTTGCGTTTTAAATTCCTGGGATCGAAGACGTCGGCGCCAAGATTAATTGCACAAAAATCTTATTTATTTATTTATTTATTGAGTTATGGGAGGTGACATAAGATGCTTTTGGATTTAGTGGAGCTTATTAATTAATAATCTTATCTTAGTATTCCACTTGGTCGTCCATTTCCATTCGTCAACTCCTACATTCTATAGCTAGGTGTACAAGTTCACTCTTAAAATCATGTGTCTACCTAACTTCGGGCGTAGGATTGTTATTTTTTTCTTATTTATTTAATTTTGTTTTGGGAGTGAGAGACAAGTATTCTGAAATTTACTACTTCCGTGTTAATAATCTAGTTCGAGACATAAATATTCTTAATAAATAAGTGAGTCCCAAAAGAATTTGATAATTTTAAAGCACCACCAAATATTCAATCATATTATCATAATTTTTTTAGTAAGATACTTTAAAAAATGTGGAATATATATATATATATATATATATGTATATATATATATATATATATATATATATAT
>LTAE01013909.1:5827-24631 GCA_001647135.1 Pontederia paniculata | reverse complement strand
AATTCACCCCCCCCCCTCTTGGTGTCATCTAGATCCTACAATATACACATGTTCGATCATGATCATGATTCTCATATAACAGACCATGATGCATTAAGAAAATTGAAGGTCATTCGGTCATGCCCGTGACATACAACTTACAGTCGTGACATTTTTTAGTGATCGATCAACATTTGTTTGATCAATACCATTAAGCATAAGTCATGGATCATGACATAGTTGAAGAAAAAAATGAGCCATTCGGTCACCGCCGTGATAATTTTGTCACGGATCATGACATCACCCGCACATATATATTATCACTCGATCACGATCGTGATAATATTATCACGGGCCATAACAATTCACAGGCTTTGTTAATATTTTTATTTTAAACTTGTTTTACGCGATTTTTCGACGATGCTGATCCATATTTGAAACATGTCCTCTCCTGGACGAGTTTTACCAAAACAAGCACTCTTCTTTCCTATAACTAATCCTCAAACCTTCATTGAGAGAAGACTTTTCAAACCTGATAGAACCTACATTGTGATTCATGATAAGAACTATTCATAAAAGAAATTGCACATTTCCATATATAGAACATCTATGGATAATTCTAATTATGAATCACAATCGTAGATTTAAAATCTATTGATTTGAAGTAGATTTCATATAATGTCAATAAATAATCGATTCACACTAACATTAAATCCAATAGATTAGTATGACAATAAAAATAGTTAGGAATGACCAATATTTATTTCAGTAGAGACGCATTTATTGCGTCCTTAATACATTCACCGACGCTATAGAAAGTGTCTCAGTACTTGGTGTCCCAAAAAATTTTAATGACGCAAATAAATGTCTCTATCTAATGTCGCTAACATTGAGACACTATAAAATGTGTCTTTATAGCGTTGATACCTTAATGACACAATTACATGTATCATTATTATATATTATTAATATAAAGACACATTCATATGCATCGTTAGTAAGTGTCCGTAATATAAGGACACTTTTAACTATATTATAAGTAAGTGTCACCAACAAAAGGACGCTTCTAAATGCGTCCCTAATAAGTGTCGCTCGTATTATAACACAAATTTAATGTATCGTCAACAAGTATTGTTATTATAAGGACGCTAAATTGTGTCAGCATCAAGTGTCGATAACTTAAAGAAGTTATTCAATGTCGCATTCGAACGTCTCTATCGTAAGGGCATTATTCAATGCGTCGTTAGCAAGGATGCTATTATTTTATAAATAAAAATCATCTCAAATGTAAGAACACTTTGTTAATGTATTATCTGTATTGTAGTTATTATTAGACACATAATTTAAATATTCCAAATTACATGCTATACAAGTTTTGCGATCACGTACATTTTGCAAAATTAAACGTAATTTTTTTCCAAATTAAAATAATATCAATTGGAGTAACAATAAAAACTATTGTATCAGCTTGAAATATATTTATTTTTCACTGGGCATCAAATATTCATAAAGTAACATTATAAAAGATTATCTACATGATAAGATATTTGAACTAGATAAATGACTAATCTAAAATCATCCATGACAATGAAATTTGAGTTTGCATTTTGATAATTGAATTCCTTCATTCATGACCCTGTTCACATAAAAAAGACTAATAAGCAATTGAACAAAAATAATATTAAATATATTAAATTAGAACGAAAAAATATGTCGGACCAGATAAATATGGACGAGATAGAAAAAAAATAATCCAAGTCTATGACTAAGAAAAATATATTTAAACAATATTAAATCAGTTTTAAAATATATAGACAATATAAAAAAATATCTAGTTAATCTACGAATAATAGCATCCAAAGAGCAGATCAAATTTGATTAAAGGACTAAAAAATATAAAAGAATATGATTGAATCATATCATAAAAAAATATTGCATATCAGTTTTAACAATAAAGAATAAATAGAGACCAAATCAAATGTAATTAACATATGCCTTTGATTAAGATTAAGATTTTTTTAACAAGATCAAATCAGATTAAAAGAATTAGATCTATGCGCAAAATAAAATATAATCAAATAAATTTATGGTTGTGCTAGTATCATATGGGGTGGCACAATTTATCTTAAAATATATGGACGAATGTGATTTATTTGCTACACTAAATTGGAAGAATAGCGCACCGGTGTTGGAAAAATCGTCTGGTGTCAACGATGGCGACGAGGTGCACAACATTGTGGGGAACTTAGTGGCGAATCATGCAGATCGCCAGGCTATCCTAATGACGGTTGGATTCGCCGACTGAAAGATGATGATAGGCGCAACCAAGACACATTGTTGATGGACGAGCGGTGGTTGCAGCGATGAAGCCCGCCAGGAGAGACGAAGAACACGGCGGGGTCGTATGGCATCATCGACTGGATCCAACGAGCGTAACGATCTTGACTCTCCTATTGTCGTATGGGGATCGATCCCATGCGCGGCAGCCACGCGCGCATGCCCCTGCATAGGAAGCCGTGTGAGGGAGACGTCGACTTATGTTCAAGGAGAAAAAAATGTACTAATTGAAATAAGGTTAAGAATATTATCTTCTCTACTAAAGAAGAAAATGTATGATTAAATTAAACAAAGAAGTATTTATAACTAATTTACTTTATCATAAGATCTAGTTATACTTTATCATAAGTGGTTATACCTAATTTAATTTATCTATATAAAATATAACTTTTAATCAATAATTATATTTTTAACATTAAAATTAATTAAAGTGTAACTCAATCTCTTTTTTATTATCAAATGATAAAACTAAAATTTTAATTTTTTAAGAGTCAAACTCTATAATTGCATTATCAAAAGACAAATTTAAATTTTTAATCTTTAGAATTATTATTAGTCTTTAAAATAATATATGGGTATAAATAAATGACAAAAATAACCATATATGTTATAGAAATTAAATAATATTTATTATTTAAAACAAAGATAAATCCATGAGATTGTGACATGTGTTATAATGTGATGTCATCCATATAAAACAGAAGTAATAATTATCATTTATATATAAGTTTAACATAAATAAAATAAGAGTTTGACTTAATTTATAATTAGGTCTCTTAAAAATTTAAAGTTTAATCTTTATATTATAACTCTTAATTTTTTTTACAATTTAATAATTCCACAATTATTTATTTGAACACAGATGAATAATCTTATATGGTTAATTTCATCGAAATTATCATAAATTATTTTCATCATGATTTTTTTGATATATGTAAAATATTAAAAAAAATTGTTGTTATCTAAAACACTATCTAATGCGTCTCTATTCTTTGCAACAATTAGGACGTAACTCAAGTGTTGTTATATAGAGACATAAATTATTTGCGTTGTGAATTTAAAGACGTAATATCGAAGTGTGGCTATAATATGAACTAATATAATGACGCTTAAATTATTGTGTCTTAATTTTAAAAAATTAGGATGCAAATTCTAATTGTGTCCTTAATACTTTATAATAAATAATATAAGGACGCTTAAATTATAGATACGTAAATGATTTGCGTTGAGAATTTGGAGACGCAATATCAAAGTGTGGTTTATGATCTGAACTAATATAAGGACGCTTAAATTATTCTATTTTAACTTTTAAAAATTAGGACGCAAATTGTAATAACGTCTCTAATACTTTATAATAAATAATATAAGAATGCTTAAATTACAGAGAAGTAAATTATTTGTGTTGAGAATTTAGAGACACAACATCGAAGTGTAGTTATGATCGTAATTAATATAATGATGCTTAAATTATTATGTCTTAATTTAAAAATTAGGACGCAAATTATAGTAGCGTCCTTAATACTTTATAATAATTGAGACGCTATAAACAAGTATCTTAAAAGTTGGACGTTTTGAATAAAATGACAACGCTATATATTGAGTCCTCAAGAATGCGTCCCTAAATGATCATTTTATTGTAGTCTTTTTATGTGATTGTTGATCATGAATTAATAAATTAACATAGATGAGTATGACAGTTAAAAAATAATCAGAAATGAAAAATCTTTGTATGTGATTGTTGATAATTAATAAATTAACTATGATGGTGACGAATGGTCAGGACCAATCTATATTACATCGATAAACTACCCGTAGTTAAATTTATTTACATAAAAAATAACAGTTTACTTAATTTGGCAAGTTAAAAAAATCCTCTAAAAAATTGTCATATGTAAAAAATCTTTAAATCCTTATTTTAATTTGACATTACCCTTCGGCTAATTTAATCAGCCCATCAAATTGCATATTTGATTATCATGACAGAACTTTCCAGCCGAAATTGCTGACCACCATGGAATCAACCTCATCTAATCATAAAAAAAGTACCTTAATCATCTAATAAAAAAATGATGCTTTAGGATCAGTAAGAAGCATAATCCTAGATTTGGATGTTTTCAACAGCAACAAGAGGTTAAATAGTATTAGAGATTAGTTTTTTTTTTTTTTTTTTGGGTACCCCTGAGGGGCCCCCGGTGTCCAGGGCTACTAGCACCTGACTAATCCGGAGTCGAGGTGAAAGAGCAGAAGTGGTATTCCTCTGGCCAAATTGGCGACTCCGGGGCTCGAACTCGGGGCTACTAGCTCCCGGTCCCTCAACCCGGGACACACCCCTGCTAACCAGGTGTGCCAACCAAACTTGGTTAGAGATTAGCTTTTAACAATTCGACTAAATAATAATAAGTAGACAAATATATAATGACTGCAAAATAATGTACATGGGCTTAATGCATTAATGCGATAAATTATTTAATTAATATTTTACTCTTTACTCAATTTGCAATATTTTTGTATCTAGATTAGACATGCATTAATAAAAAATAATAATCTAATTCAAAAACTTTTGTCTACTAATGTCACTAATATTAAAAAGTCAACAAGTAGCTATATTGTATGCATAACTAAGTATTGTCATAAAAAATTATATATGATTTTTGTTGATAAGTATAGAATGACAAAAATGCTTAAGATAAAAAAATAATTTGTAGAAAAAATATTCGAGTTCAAATTATGCATCTAATTTTTTTATTGCATTAAAATAAAAATTTTGTTTGTTACTTTCAAGATTAGAAGAAAGAAAAATTATTCTTTTACATCCACTTTTTATCTGTTATCACAATAAATAGTATATACATATTCTATTTTATTAAAAAATAAAAATACACAAGCATATAGGTCAAGGAATTTTTTTCCATACATATATANCTATTTCTCATCCATTAAGTTCTAATAAAGACAAGTTAACTCAATTGCTTAACAACTAAAATTTATTAAATACTTTATTCTAAAGAAAATAAGATTTTATCAAGTTAAACTGTAACACCCCGAAAAATGCACCCGAACTCGATGTTCGAATATACTTTTGGGAACATTACTAAATATATAACATACATATGACTAATATATAATCTAAAATCTGATTTGACTTAAAACTTGACAAGAAGTCAATCCAACAAATTGGATGGAAAATAATGAAGGAGAACAGAAACTATTATTAACATGCGGAAGTCTTTTAAAATAACGTTAAAGCTAGTCTCATACACAACTGTCAGAAGACTTCTAAGAAAAAAAACTTTATTACAACTCCATAATTAAAGAAAAGATCATATAGACTAACAAAGTCATGTGCAAGCCACTCATCACAAGCATCTGTTGTCACTCATGCCATCCATCATTTAACCTGTCATTAAGTGCATGTGATGTGAGCAAAAATATACATATCGCACGCATATATTTGATATCATTTTTTTAGTATTTTATATTAATTCATGCATTATTTTAGTTATTTTAATTGATATTTCATTATGAGTCGGGTTCTACCTAAGTGCTCTATTTGATTAATTTTTAGGAAAAATATCATCAATTAATGGCAACACGACGAAGAAGAGATTTAGCCGACCGTAATCACAAGTAATGAAGCAAAACGAACCGCGTTACACCAAAACGGCCTATGTTCCACCCGTGTTCTAAAGCTCCTATCTTCTTACTTACCAAAACGGTCTGCGTATCATCAAAACAAGTCGCGCTCAACATTGAAGAAAAAGTCATCTGCGTTCACATCGTGTTAGATCAAAATGGACGCCGTCGACGTCCCAGATTGTGCCATGTGTCACCATCACAAAGTAGCACCAGCCGTGTTCAACGTCGTGTTGCAGTCTAACTCTAAATCATGACAAAACGGTCCGTGTTCCGTCAAAACGGACTGTGTCATCTATTGTACACGTCAATTGTCGATTTGATGGCTGACATCAAGTCGTGTTCTATCCAAACTCTTCCCAACCGTCTGATTCCAGGCCTCACCTCTGAATCTCAGCTATAAATAGGCCTTCATACATCCATCTCAGATATCTCTGAACAAGACATATAGAATCAGAGACTCCTCATATTTCTACAGATTTTTGAAGAGCTGAAAAGCCAACATTGAAGGAGAAGCCTTAAAGCGAGATTGAAGATCTTAAAGCAAACAAGATTCTGCAGATTTTGTTTGTTATCTAATCTTATTTGTTAGGTTTAGAATTATTTTGTGTTAGGAATAATTTTTGTTGAACCTCAATTAGTTTGTGATTTGATATTCTCTTAAAGTTTAATGGGTATTTTATTAAGTTTAATCAAAAGATATTGTTAATAATTTATTTTTAATTAATCTCATTTTGGATTTCGATGATTACATTTTATGGCAAGTAAAAGGGTCGTGTTTGTCTAACAAGGATCGTTTTCACCTCCGCCATTGCTTCTGAATCCGTTTTCCCTTCTGAAAAGCCGTGTTTTCATCTCCCTGAACGTGGTCCGTTTTTTGACGCGACGCGAGCCGTTTTCTAGCATATTTTTCTTCGGCCATTTTCAAGCGTTTGTCTTTTAGATGCAAAGATTTATGTTTATCTGTTTCCAGAATTCATAAATTGTGGTTGTTATTCACTCGAGAGAGGCTTAGCGATTTAGGATTGAATTTTATTGTGTTTTAACTTAAAGTGATTTGAGATTAATGTTTTTACATATTCTTAATTCATTTTATGATTAAAATAGTTAGGTCATACGAGAGGAGTCCTATATTATTAAATCAATTCTTCTGCCATCTAATATTCAAACACTTTAATTGAATAGATCTAGAAGATAACATTGGTGAAACAGATTTTTAATCCTAATCAATCTAATTGGTTTATCTTTTTTAACTTTCTAAAATTCCTAATCTCATCTTTTATCTTTCCTTTTGTTATTTCCTTTTTTTCTCTTTCCTAATTCATTGCAATCTTTTAATAGAATTTTAAGATAAAGTTTCAGAATCTAAAATTCATCAGTCCTCGTGGGTTCATACAAATTCAATATGTAAGACATAATTAACAACATCGATATAAAAATCATAATAGCATAAATCATGTACACAAGAACATAGACTTAAAGCACATATCATCCATAAAAATCATATAAGTCATAATAGATGTCAAGTATCATTCTTTTCTTATATTTTACATTATCTTCATCCTTGACTCACACATTATATACTTTACTTTCATCATTATACATGTGCATACATCATCTTCATAAATCTTACATCATCAACATGCTTAACATTAATATTATTAGTGTTTGCCTCTTGGTTTGAGTCTGTCGTTACATTTAGGGGTAGTTTGGTTTGATGTAATTGTAAATCCGGAATGTGAAAATTGTAATTGGAAATTCTAATAGAATTTGTCTTTACGAAAGTTATTTTTTCTTGGTTTGGATAGATGTAAATGTAATTCTGGAAAATGAATTACGTTGTTTGGTTGAAAGTAAGAATTTGATATAAGTGTTTAGTTAGAATAAAATATTATCATATATTAATATTATATAATTTAAATTGATAAAATTTATGTTAAAAAATTGAATGTTTTTTCGGATCAAATAAATAATTACTTTTATTTTACAACTTTTATTTTATAATATTAATATAATATTTTTTATTGCAATGCGCAATATATTATTTATTTTCTTTGACAATTTTAAATTAACACCCTTAATATTTAATTCATCTTTTTTTATTTTATAATTGTTATATTTAAATAATTACTTTTATTTTACAACTTTTATTTTATAATATTAATATAATATTTTTTATTGCAATGCGCAATATATTATTTATTTTCTTTGACAATTTTAAATTAACACCCTTAATATTTAATTCATCTTTTTTTATTTTATAATTGTTATATTTCTATTTTAAATTATTTACCATGTTATGTGTGTTTAATAATAAATAATTTATTATATATAATATGTAATTTATATGTTATTTATGTTAAATAATGATTTATTGTGTGATTATTTAATTTAATTTCTAATATTATTTAATTTATTTATAAAAAAATATTTTATACAATTTTAATGTATAGGTTACTTCAATGTACTCTTTTATTGGATCTTTTATTTTAATATTTTTTATTCATCGTATTTAAATATTTTTTTATTTAATGTTTACATTTTTGTCAATATATTTTAAATAATATTTTATTTGATATTATGATATTAATTTAGATTAATATTATTTTAATATTTTTATTTATGTTATATATCATTTCTCATATCTATTAACTTTAAAATTAATTCCTTGAATACTTTATTCATTTAATTTATAATTTTTATCTTTCTATTTTGTATTTTTATCATTATACTTTTATTTTGTTATCATTTTATTTTTAATAAATATATTTTATGTTTATTTATTATTTTTAGTTAATTAACATCTATTTTTATTATTTATTTTAATTCATTAATTAATACTATTTATGTTTGTAATTCTAATTTAGTATTAAATTTTTATATTTTCCAATTAAACTCAATCATTCTCTCACCTCCTTAATTCAGTGTTCCCTTTTCCATTGCAATCCAATTTCACATTCACTGTAGCACCAGAAAAACACTTTTACAGTAAATGAAAAATCTTGGCACTTGAAAAATGAATTTACTGTAAAATCATTTACATGTAGTTAGTTTTATTGCTATCCAAACTTGCCTTAATGAATTTGTGACTTTGAGCGACTTTGCGTAAGACCGCTCATATTCGTCTTGGCTCAAGTTTGTCAAACATGCCTCTTTACGGAAAGGATGCACGTGAATATTTTTTTGTTGCATGGAAATAAGAAATTCATACAACAGGAACTCTATAATTTCGTTGCAGCTACACTATGAGTTCCAAACATAACTTATCATAATGCTCATCACATCACTCCCGATAATCAACCACAATGACGACTTATTAGGTCTTCTTGTATTTTATTTAATACATAAAAAGTTGTACGCATAAGGTCAGGCCATAATAATAAGATCCATGCAATATGACATCAGTAAACATAAATTCTACCATACGATGATTTGATCATATCAGAATACAAAGTTCTTATTTCTAATCAATCATCTAAATAACAACAATGAGCCGATTAAAGACATCATGTACAAAATCATAAGGACCTTGGGTAAAGAACCAAAACATGATGTATACACTCATACTCATAATAAATCACTTTACATGAAGAGCCATAAACATACTTATATTCTTATTATAATATAAATCTTCATATCGAATTAAGGATTACATGATATCACTATGCAACATTCATAACATAATTGAAACGTTATGCACATCATAATAATAACCGATTAAAGCATTACGCACATCATAATAATAACCGATTAAAGCATTACTTAGAACATCAAAATAGTAACCTTGCGTGAAAATATATCTACTTAATCACCTTGCATAAAAATAACAACATGGAGGAATAAAATATAATCCTCCCCTAGCAGCATATGCTACTGTCAGCATGCACCAGGACTGCCGCTGCTGCCCGACAGCGCCTGCCATGCGCCAGGCTGCAGCCAGCGCTGCTGCATTGAGCTCGCGCCAGGCCAGGCTAAATAAAAATAAAAATATATTATAGACATATAATAAAAGAACATACGGATAGATATTATGCCGAAACAAAAGTTTTGATCTGATCTTTCTAAAAGAAAAAGAAAAAGAAAACATACGGATAGAACATAAGGTCAGTTTCTTTTAGAAATTTAATTTGTCCATATTATAGATTATTTTTATTTATTGCTAGAACGTAAAAGAAACAAATAACTCTAACACCCATCGATCATAATGTTTCTTTACACTTAAATGCAAATTATAATTTTTGAAAATATTAGTTTCCAAGCTTATCATGATTTGTCAATTAAGTTTTTTCATCACATTCTATAAGGAAATTTGTTAACTTATTTTTTTAATAATATGAAAAACTATGTTTAATCTTACTTTCTTAATACAATAAAAAAATTTCAAAAAATAAAAAGAAACAAAGTAAGATAAAAATAATATTTGATAATTATGAAATATCTTGATCATGTTCTTGGTTTTAGTTTTATTTTTATTTTTTCCTTGTATTTAGAATGGAAAGACTAAAATGATATCTTTTAGTTATTAAAAAATAAAGTTAATATAATTATGAATGAAATACTACAATTCAAAATAATTTTGTAAAATTATAATTTAAAATTATATATAAAAAATTATAGTTAAAGGATGTTAAAAAAATAAGTATAAAAAAATACGATCATGCTTTTTTGTAAAGTCGACGAGAACTTTCATTTTTCTTTGGTATATATGAATATTAATATTCATATATTCTCTTATCATGTTTTGTTAATTTAAAAAGGGAGCAGAGAGCATCTAGCGCATCTTCAGCATAGTGTGTATAGCCCACCAAAAAGTAAGTTACTATCTGTACAAAAAATGTGTTATAAATTCATTTTTCCTTTGAGATCAGCTTCACATGTGCTTTAGAATACATAATGATAAAGTTTATTATGAAATATCAATTATTGTGTCCCATCCGTATCAATCCGATCTATATATTTATAATGACAAACTAAAGAAATCAAAACCAAACTATGAGATTCGTCATTGAAACCTATTTCATATTTTAAGAACAAACATCACGTTTTACTTGCATAATAATTAATTTAGTTGGAATTAAGAATATAATAAATTTTTTGGTGCAACCATAACATGTAACCAATATTTTAAAAGAAAACTGATAAAATAAATCAAATAGTTGACCAGTTCATAAGAAAATATAGTACTCTAACTCGAGTTTGATTAGATTTCTGAAAAAGATAGAATTAACATTGAAAAAGAAAGAAATAAATATTTCTGCAACTAGGTGACCAGCTAACGGCAGGCATGAAAGAAAAAGGAGGGGAAATATCGTAAAGCTCGGAATTTATTAGTATGCAGATAAAATAATTCGACGTTTGAATGAGTGTAACAATATAAATTCTAATCAATAATTTCATTGAGATTCAAACTTGTTGTGACTATTATTTTTTTTCTCTTTTTAAGATACAATTCCATTAATTAATTATCCTAACCAACGTTGGTTACTAAAAGATTGTCACTTGACCACATAAAAATGAGGTACAATGACACATATAAATATATCAATTTGTTTTTCTTTATATTAATATTATTTATTGTCTGCTCCTCATTTAAACACTGTCCTATTTTATTTAGTTTTCCTTCAATGTTTCGATCGTTCCTCTTTCACCGTGGTAGATGGCCTCATTGTTTATTTTTAAAAAAAATAATCAACCGTTCATATAATTTGACAATAACTTTGAGTAGATTTTATTATCCGATTTGATAAGTGGCGGAGTTAAAATTTTTATTCAAAAGTGCATAATTGTTTATATACTTGTGGTTGCAACTTTGGAGTAGGAGGATCAAGATCATGAATAATAAAATTTTAAAATACGACTAGATCAATATTTTTAGAGAGATATTAGTTTCCTCATTTGGTTCACCGTCGTAGATGGCCTCATTGTTCTTTTCTTTAAAATTTTAATCAACCGTTCTTACAATTTATCAATAACTCTGAATCGATTTGATCGACCATTATTCAATCAAATCGACCTTTTCTATGGTACGTCATTTGTTGAGAGATTCAATCGGAGACGTCTTGAAGATGAACAGCATATGAAACAAATTGAGCAATCGAAGACAAATTCAAGCTGCAAAAGTTATGACATAACGTACGTTCGTTGGATGAATGTGGCATCATGTTGCAACATGTTCCACATATGTACTTATGTTTATTTTTTTTATGTTGTCCTACAGTATTCGGAGCTAGTAGCATCTAACTAATCTGTATCGTCCTGGATCGAACACCTGGCTATGATGGGTGAGACTCTCAATAAAAAATTACTACATATAGCGAGACTCGAACTCGATATCTCCGGTGAGAAACTCCTTACCACTTCACTCCCACTCTATTGGTATATGTACATGTTTATGACATAAGTTACAACGAACTTTCTTTCGAGAGGGAAAAAAAATTGCTGTCTATCTCAGCAATATTGTCTTTCCAATTATGAGATGAAGCAATCTTTTTTTCCCTTTAAAAGAAAAGTTTTTGCGAATCTCATTTTGTAGTTATTGTCATAGATGTTATGTTATTAATTACAATAAGTTTTCAAATATAAATATTTTATCTCATTGTGAATAATTTTAATTAAAATAAAGCAATTTCAATACAAGTAATGAATTGAAAGATTCAAATTTAACCGTTAAAAATTGTTTCACCTCCAAGGACAGAGTTATGTAGATTCTTGTGGGTTCACCTGCATCCACTGGATAAATTAATTAGTAGTAGGATATTATGATAAGTGAGTTGCTGCTTAGGTCGAGATTAAATTTCATAATAAGAAATATATATTAGGGATTACACTATATTATTTTTTTATTTTTCTTAAATTAACAAGTAATAAGTACCGAAGTAGTTAATGATCATTTTTTGTATATGCTGTAATATGTTTTTTTATATATCTTATATTAAAAGAGATTATTTGGTACTACGATCAATAGTTTTATTAATTATTAATCATTAAAAAACAAGTTACATCAAAATTAAGGAATAATGACTTTTGCTATTGTCATATTTTTTATTATATACTTATTTTTATATGTAATTGAGATAGAGACACTACAAGAAAAATCAAATTTTCTTACAAAAATTTCTGACGATAAAAAATTCCTTAGAAATTGTGATGAAAATTTCTGACAGTAATAAAAAACCCACAGAAATTTAGACGTACACAAAACTTCCCTAATTTAATTTTTTATATTATATATCCAGTTTTCCAAATTATATTTTAGCTTCACATTTTAAATTAATAAGTGAAATTATCAAATTAGTTAACAATTAACTTTTATTTATTTTTAATATTTTTTATCATTATTTAATTACTTAATGTACCCTTAGTTAGTTACCAAATCAACTGCACCATTGATTTATTATAAAATGAGTAAACATAAATTAAAAGATGATAGCTAATTTGCTAACTAACTAACGTGAGACAAGCTAATTAATATTATTAATATTATTTTTGCATGCATCATTGATAGATGACTAAACATTAAAAAAACATTATAACTAATATGCTAATTATTGTGAGACACAAACTAATATCATAGTAATCTATGCATGCATCGTTGGTTTATTATCATAATATTAATATGCTAATGATTCTTAGACAAGTTAATTAATTTTATAAGCTACTAAAGACTCATGCACCCATACATATTTCAATTATGTATGGACCCATACATATAAAGCTAAATGAAAAAAATAATATTCGAGATTTTCATACCATCAAATAAAACGTTTATGGTTCATGGAAATATAACTTAAATTTTTATTTATTAAATAAAAAGTCATTGACTTTTAAATTTATATTAAATTTAGCCTTACTTTTTTATTAAATAAAAAAGCACAAAATTTAAATTTTCTTTCCTCACATCTAGCCTCATAATGTATTTAAAAAAATATATATTTATTAAATATTAAGTATGATATATTAAATTCGTTGGATAAGTGAATATTATATGTATATATATATATATATGTATATATATATGTAATATTAAAATTTGCATTAAAATATTAAATCAATAAAAATATATATAATTATGTATATTTATTGTCAGTAAATTAATAATCATTATTATTACATATATTATATACAAAGTTAGTTGTTTGATGCATAATATAAAATAGAAATCAATGATATAGGTTTACAATTAATAATGTCCTTCTTTATAAAATAAATGATATCAATTATTATATTTTTATAAAAAAAATAATATTTATAATATTCGTTTATCTATAAGAATTTCTTAAATAAAACTTAATAATTTTATAATAAATGAGAAAAGAAGTGAAATTTGATTTTTTTTTATTTAATAAAAAATAGGATAGATATATAACAATATGAAAATTGATGATTTATTATTCAACAGGAATCAAATAATAGTTTACGATATGATGCAACAAACATAAAATTGAGTTTTTTTTTCTTATAATTTTTCATTTTGGAAATGTGAAATTTCTTTTTTTCTGTCATGTTGTGAATTTTGTTATGGTGTAATTAATTACTTATTAAAACTTGAACAATGTATTTTTTTTATTGTGCCTTCCTCTTATTCAAATTTGTAACACTGATCAAGGCGTGATATTATCCGCTCTAGATCTTAATCCTCGCGATTTTACCAAGACGCGACACGCGCAATGGCCTATTTCCAAATGGTTCACATCTATTCTGCGACTTGTGCGAAGTGGCTCTGATATCATGTGTAACACTCCTGATCAAGGCGTTATGTTGTCCGCTCTGGACCTTAGCCCATATGATTTTATCAAAATGCATCACGCCCAATAAAAATCATATCTCATATATATCCAGCATCTTTTTCGTGACTTATATACGTGAAACTAATTTAATGCATCTCTCTTGAATAATTTCTGTTTTATGGGGCTCAACGTCCTTGACTTAGCTAAGCAGTACCTTATCATGTCTTGGACTTTCACACAAGTTGTAGAGCAATTAGCATTGATTCACCATAATTGAGCAACAACGATGGACCCAACGAGCCACTGGTCTTGACGATCTAGTACCCACGTACTAGTTACCCCATTAAGTTTCTTCGCATGTTCGTTAAATTAGTATGAAAATAGTACATGCATTTTTCTAATTCATTCTCTTGCTAACCTTTCAATTACTCGTATATTTAAATTATTTTTAAAAGTTATTAAAATTATTATTATAGATATAATAAGAATTAATTAATATTTATTGATATATTTATAAAAATACATTATTTTTTAAGATGCATCTTTTTTCATAAGAAGTTAAGATAGAACTTTTTTTCTATTACAAAAGAAAGTTCATAATTTGGTACAAAGAAAAAAGAATAAAAAATATATATAAAATTTCGCTCATGAAATTTGAATTTGAAACTTCTTAATATTTAAATCGAGAGTAATTGACCACGCTCTTTATTCCTAAAGTCAGATAGATCTTTGATCGCATCTAGTGGTATATTTTCTTCGACATGTCCAATCTAAGAACAGATGTCGTGCTCCTTCTTAATGTCGTCTTCTGCGTGCACAGCAGTAAACCATATGATGGTCTACAATAGTGCTCCATAATTGCTTGTCTTGAAGGAGCCCAGTATATAAAATAATAAAACACCACCGCCGGGGAACTCCTCCCACAGAAAACCAATACAATTACAACCACCACCGAAGATGGCATCGTCACCGCTGCCGGCGCCTCTTCTGGTCATCGAGAGCTCTCGGATCTCTCCACCGCCGGGATCGGTGCCGGACTCTTCCTTGCCCCTCACCTTCTTAGACCTATTTTGGCTCTATTCAGACTCCGTCGAGCGCATCTTCTTCTACCAGTTCCCTGACCTGATCACTTCCCGCTTTATCGAATCCGACCTTCCCAACCTCAAGTCTTCGCTGTCTCTAACTCTCCGGCAGTTTTACCCGCTGGCTGGAAAAATCCGGCGTGTTCCGGAATGTGAGGAGAGGCACGAGATCCACTATAACGATGGCGACTCCGTCGCGTTCACTGTTATGGAGTGCAACGACGAGGACTTCGATGAGCACTCCGGGAGCCATGCCCGCGACGCTTGGATGCTTCGGCGCCTGGTTCCGCAGTTGCCGAGGTCTACCGATGCGCAGCCTTTGCTGGCCATGCAAGTGACCCTTTTCCCGAAGCAAGGCGTGGCCATCGGCATATCGCTGCACCATGCAGCCTGCGACGGCTCGAGCTCCATGCACTTCATGTCCTCGTGGGCCTCTCGTTGCAGGTTGGGAGACTCGGCGGAGCCGCTGCCTCCACCGCCTGCTCCTATCTTTGACAGGGTCCTCATGCCCGACCATCGTGGGCTTTACTCCGTCTTCTCCAAGGTCCTCAAGGGGATTCTCGAAAGCGTCGCAGCTTTGCCGGAAGCGCCTGCGGCGTGCAGCAAGAAGGTCATTGCGTCGTTCACTCTCGACGGGGATCAGATCAGAAGGCTCAAGGAATTGGTCATGGCGAAATCAGAACTACGCTGCTCGAGCATTTCGGTGGCCTTCGCTTATGCGTGGGTTTGCCTCGTCAAAACGCGAGGATACAAGGGCGAAAGGAGTTGCCATTTCGGTTTTGTCGGCAATTGCAGGAGCCGTCTGCGGCCGCCGGTGCCAGCGGAGTACTTCGGCAACTGCCTCGGCGCCGTGNGGTGGCCTTCGCTTATGCGTGGGTTTGCCTCGTCAAAACGCGAGGATACAAGGGCGAAAGGAGCTGCCATTTCGGTTTTGTCGGCAATTGCAGGAGCCGTCTGCGGCCGCCGGTGCCAGCGGAGTACTTCGGCAACTGCCTCGGCGCCGTGTACGTGGAGGTGGTCAAGGCAGGCGACCTTATCGGCAACGACGGGTTCACAGTGGCGGTGAGAGCTATTGGCAAGTCCATCGCGCTGTTCAAGAGTGATGCCTTGCATGGCGCGGAGGAATGGATACAGAAATATATGTCCATGCTCCCTCACCAGCCATTGACTGTTGCAGGGTCGCCCCAGTTGAAGGTTTATGACATCGACTTCGGATGGGGGAAGCCGAAGAAGGTGGAGGTGGTCGCCATCATTGAGACAGGAGCCATGTCAATTGCAGAGAGCAAACAAGGTGTTGGTGGTTTGGAAATTGGAATTGTGCTTTCTGAACGTGAGATGGATGTGTTTGCCACCCACTTCAACCACCTCTTCCAGTGCTTGTTCCAGTGAAGCTTTCATTCAATTTGTTGCCCCAAACATTTCTGTATTTGAAGATTAATGGATGACAGGAATGACCAATCTTTTTTATGTGAATTGTTGATAATTAATTGTTGATGAATGGTCAGCATGGAATCTGCACTATAATGATAAACTATCCATCAAATTTATTCATATAGAAAAATGACCGTTTACTTAATTTAGAAATCTTTGAAAAATACTAATGGGTGGGATGGAGTGGTAAGAAGCTTCCACTTGCATCCTGCAAGTGGGTTGGAGTGATAAGGAGCTCCTCCCCGCTTAAAGGAGGTTTCGAGTTCGAGCCCTGCTGTATGCAGTAATTTCCCATTAGGAGCCTCACCCATCATTGTCAGGTGTCCGACCCGGGACGACACAGATTATTCGAGTGCTAATAGCCCCGGATACTGTTGAGCAACCCAAAAAAAAACCTCTGAAAAATAAAAAAATATTTCAAATTCTTATCTTGTTTGCCAATGGATGGTTGTTGGCTGCCATTAGAAATATAAATGTGAACATAAATGCTTCTAAAAGTTTAACCTTTTGAAATTATTAATCTCGTCTGATTTAAACCCTGCAACTCATGTCTCTAATTTTTTATAATGTTGTATTTCATAAGTTTGAGTTAGACAAATTATTATGTTTTTTTTATAAAATTTTTGGTGAGTGATTTTAAATATTAGTGATTAGTGATTGAGTGATAGTTTATTCTCGTTAGAGTTTAAAAAATAAAAAATAAATAAATTAAATAAATTAAATTTCTATTCCCCTCATTTATTTGACTCGTATATATACTTATTTTTTTAAAAGAAGTGATAGAATTTGTATATATAATATTTATTGTGAAAAAAATAGATAAAGTATGGATATAAAAGATAAATTTTATTATTTCTTGGGGTTTGAGATTTCGAGTATAAAAAAGATTTATTATGAATCTCGTCCAATGTTAATAACTCTAAATATCATTAGTCTATAAAAATATATAGAAAGTTCTATTTTTTATTTAAATTAATTAATAAATAATATATTTTATACAAAATATTTATAATTCAAATAATTTTACAGAATGTTCTAAAATTATAACACCCCCAAACCCACACCCTGCCAGATGGCAAAATATGGACTCGGAGACGCTACGACGATGCGATCTTTTGACTAATAACTTGACTTTGTTGACCAGTCAATAAAAATTTCATAAATGCGGAAGACTTAAATCAATTAACAATAATATTCAATTAAGTAAATGTGGAAGTCTGAACAATATAAATAGTGTCATAATTATGATTGACTCTAGGGATGACACTACCCATTCAATTTCTCATTTCACAAATACTTCTCTTTAGACTCCATGTGTTTGTGTCATCAATTATATATCAATCCTCCTCACTTCCAAAAATTCATTATCAAAATCATTTTTTTTCCCATTCTCCTCGATAACTCCTTATTGATCTTTTTAACTCCATCTCATATGACATAATCATATGATCCTTATATATAATCATCTCCTTATAACCACTTGCTAATTATAACCATAACATTTCATTAGCTCTTCTACTCCTTGAATACATTAATCAGGTTAATCTCCTATAAGAGCATAGGTACAATTTCCTTCATTCTATTCATCAAATTCTAATACTCAATAAATGTCACAC
>LTAE01013908.1:0-11998 GCA_001647135.1 Pontederia paniculata | reverse complement strand
TAAGAGAACGAACAACAGAGAGCAGGGAAGAAATAAAAGGGTGAGGAGGGAGAAACAAAATGAACATGACGATGTGTGTGAGAGAGATAGATAGTGAAGAAACATGGTGGAGAAATGAGAGACAAAAGAATAAAACTGGACGGAAGAAGATCGGGGAGGTGAGAGAGAAAGCAAGGAAGAGACAAAAAAAGGAAAGATCACTCAAAGCAAATGGGCCGTCCATTTTAATCTTACGGATGAAATTGATAGCTGTAAAATACAACACATAACTTGTGCTGTATACTCAGCGGCCCCATAATATATATATACTATATAATATTTGAATAAATAATAATAGGTCAATGATTAAAATAAATGTGGATCGATGATCAAAGATGGACGATTACGATGTAATAGGTAATATGTCTAAGCAATAAAGTAAATAAAATGGTTGAGATCAACAAGATTTACTGGGACACCGATGAAGACACACAAAAAATTTGAAAAATAGTAAACAATTATTTACAATTTTTTTCTTAATACATAAATTCAAATGATACGATGATAAAATATAAAAAGTTATTATACTAGAGACATAGAAAATTTACATGAAAATATCTCAAAATAAGAGAAAAAAAATTATGAAAACGAACAACACATGCTATAAAATAATAATAGGATAAAAATGTTTTATTGATCTACATAGAGAAATATAGAAATAATAACCTCAAGAAAATATATTGGATTTCATATAATATTACCTTTGAATGACGATATAAGAGTTAGAACGATCTCACCAGAATATTAAAGATTAATAAGAAAGCCGAAAAGAATTGGTGTTTGAAGTTTTGTTGGAAAAGGATCAAAATTCATTTTTGAAAGCTGAAAATTTCTCTCTCCTCTCTCCTTCTTATAGACTTCATGGCATCATATGGCTTCAGCTTCAACTCTTACCAAGCATGCACATGGCTACAAAATCTCATATGCATAGAACTTTTATTTTTTTAGATCAATCATAGTCATCAATGCTTCATCCCAAATATCATTGGATAGTTTAGCATGAAAAAATATACGACATGTTCCTCAATTATTTTGTTCATTCTATCAGTCATGTCATTTTGTTAAGTCTTTAGAATTATCTTTTCAAGCCTGATGTCAATGTGTTGTAGTACTCTTCAAAAGAAACTTTGTATTCATCGACATTGTCTACAATAACATACTTGAGCTTTTTGTTAGTTTCTTTTCCAACTTTCGTATGAAACTTTTTAAGCTCCATCAACACCTAATCTTTGTGTGTTATATGAATAGTCCAAACCCTTGTATAATGGTCACCAATAATAAAAAAAATACTTAGTGTTTTATCCTTCATATGACAAACGTTAGTATATATTAAATTAAGTGCATACAAACTTCTAGATGGAGGAGTTCTATTTAATGTAACTCTCTTCAGCTTACCAGCTAAATAATGCACAAATATATCAAGCAATATGTCTTTTATACCTAAAAATATATTTTGTAGAGTCATGAAGTCTTTTCTCGCTAATATGATCAAATTTTTTGTGCCACAACTCTGAATGAAGCATCACTTTAGTCATATTAACTTCATCAGGGTAGTTTTGTGATTTAGTCTTATAAAGTGTATGATCTCATTGTCCACTCATGAAAAGTAGTAACCTCTCTTGAGTTTTCACACTCCCCCTTTGAAGTTTCTCCCATAAACTTCCTCATCTAATTTTCTAATTAAAATTAAATTCAAATGGATATTAGGTACATACCACACATCTTTCGGCACAATCTTACAACATGTGTTGATCTTTAACTAAATATCACTAATACTAACAATTAGGGACTCAAACTTTTGCTTAATCTTTACCGATCCAAATGTACCAATTGTATATTTTTAAAGACATTTATGCGAGGGGTAACATGAAACAAAACTACAATATTTAAAATTCAAATTGAGTCTTGACTTACGATGTTGACACAATCTTCTTCAGTAAGAAACTATAAATCACTAGATGTAGTTATTATAATATTGTTGTCTCCATCAGTGCCCTTATTCTCCTTTTCAGTATAGTTAGGCCCTTCATATGACTTGTCATGCTTTAATTTTGTACATTCTTTCTTGAATGACTTATCACAATAATGACAAGTAAGATATTTTTTTAATATCAATTTTCCTTTAGACCTCGATCAATTATTGTTGTAAGCGTTCTTTGTTTTCTCCTCCCACAATCTTTCATAATCAATTCTTCTAATGAGTTGTTGAGTATAGGATCTTGCTTTTTTTCTCTTCTTTGAACAAGCTATCCTTGAAAATTTCAGAAAAATTCTGCTTGAACTCAATAATAGTAAAGTTTGGATCTCATCATCAAACTTGATCTTTACTTATGTTAACTTGTTAATTAATTCATGAAAGCTATTAAGATGTTCTAAAATAGAATGATCAGTTTTATACTCATGTTAGTAAGTTTTTCCATCAACAACATCTTATTCTGTGGTGATTTACGCTTGTATTCTTGTAATTTTTTTTTTCAAATTTGATAAGGTTCATCAATATTTGCAATATGTTGAAAAACATTATCGTCGATCCATTACCAAATTTGTGCATTATCTTGGTTTTTAATCTCCCTCACTTTGTGTCATTCATATTTCTGAGTTTTCCACCATCACCCGATTGGTTCATAAAGATCTCTGCAATTCAGATAGCCCTTCTTCTAAGATTTTCAAATATAATAATTTGGTCTTGTTATACAGGCATCAGATTAGGGCATTATTTTCCTCCATTAAATTTATGCAATTTAATAATCAAGCAGCCCTAATACCACCATTAGGAAAATGATGAATAGATGTTTATGAAATTGTCCCCTTTCTCATATGTATAAATTTAAATGAAATGATGACAATAATATAAAGATCAAAGACACACAAGATTTACGTGTAAAACCTCTCAAGATGAGAGAAAAAATCAACAAAGCAAACAATAAATCTTCTACTATAAAATAACAATATGATATAAAGTATCTTCTTTGATCTATGCAGAGGAATACAGAAATGATTTTGGACCTCACAAAATATTGTCTTTGAATAATGCGATAAAGTCATAATGATCTCACTAGAATATTAGAGATTAATGACAAGACTACGAAATATTAGTATCTAAGATTTCATTGAAAATGGATCAGAATTCGTTGTTAAATCGAAGTTGAAAGATTCTCTCTCCTCTATCCACTCTCCTTCTCTACGACTTGATGGTGTCATGCGGGACTTCAAACAACATTAGCTTCGACTTCAACTCCTATCACGCATGCACACCACTACAAAATCTCCTTCAAATAATCTATCTTTTTATTTAACTCTGGGTCACAACTCTTGTTTCATAACCAGATACTATAACACAAACAAATCCATACCCCTATGTGGTATAACATAGACTTAAAGACGCTACGACCTATCTTCTTTGACTTGACTTTGATTAAAAGACTGACCAACAATATGCAAAAGTAATAACTTTAAAATAAAATAGTCTAGCAAGATAAATCATCCTTTTACATCGTTCCATAAAAGAAAAGACAACTAATAAAAACTATAAAACTAATTTTACTCAGGCTAGACTTCTATCATGTGCAAGATGCCATGTTACGAGCATCTATGTCATTAGTGTCATCACCTATTAATTGTAATAATTGCCTGCAGGATCAAAAGCAGAGGAGACGATACTCCCATGAGAGATGAAGCCCACTATGTAAATGAAATAATATGAAAATCATATGTAAAGACATATAGAATAATTAACATCAATATAATCATTTTACCATGTAATACATGTTCAACTTTACCTTTTTCACTTTTCCATTACCTCATTCCTGTGTGTGACAATATCAATAACCAATTCAATTGCAAGAACCCCAATTGCATTGTTATGGCACAATGCCCAATATACTCTATTCAATATGTTCAAGCTTAACTTCATATTTTACTTAAGACCTATGTTAACTATTGTCCCAAGTTGTTCAATTATAATAATTAATCAACGGGCGAGTTTTTAATCATGAAGGACATTGGTTTTGCTCCCGTGCTCATTAAGGCTATGTAGGCCTGGAATTCAATAATCAGTAACAATTATTCTCTAAGAGAATCTTTTAATCAATTTCCTCAGAAGAGACTCAATTGTTCCTGAAGGAACCCAATGTTAATCCCCGAAGGAGTCCAATAATCCCACGTATCGGATCCCATACACTGGAAACCAATTCATCATTTTCAATTCAATCACATGCAACAATCCTTTTAATTCCTATTATCATGAACATCTAGGTTTTAACTTCATGCACTAATTAACACAACAATTAATTAACAACCAATTCTTGGTGAGGGGAACACAGCCCGCGTTCGCACAAACATGGTTTGTTTCCTTTTTCGACACGACTTGCATCGAGATCAAACACGATTTGTGTCATTCATTCGATCCGAGTTTCATCAATTCACTCAATGTCAATTTGGGCACAGTCGCGTTGAGTAGCACGGTTGATGTCTTGGGCAAAATGGCCCGCATTGCGGTTCAAAGTTTGAATCGATCGATGACGTGATCCATGTCGGTCCGAGGAACACAGTCTATGTCAGCAGAGCACACAGACCATTTCCTAGGAGTTGTTGATATGTGGCTGGCGTGGCTGGCGGACACCGCTTGCGTCAAGGGACGACGCGTTCCGCATCCTGTCTCTGGCGTGACGGCAGCGCGACAATGTTGTCTTCGCATGATCCGCGTCAAGGGGTGATGCGACTAGTGTCTAATCTGTCGTGAGCCCGGGATACAAACCGCGTTCGGTAAACGCGATCATCTCGAGATGATGAAAGAGAGCATGATTCGTGTCCATCATGACACAACCCATTGTTTACCTATCTAATATATATGATAACACTATTATTTGATCCTCTTTAAATACATACATACCTTAGTTGATGCTTGTTATTCCTTCTCGATTCTAGTGTCTTGATCTTCTCCTCACATAAGGCCTCCCCTCTAATGCTTCAGGTGAGACAGAGAGAGACGGTGGTTTGAGCTTGAGAGAGAATTATAAGATCTTCTCTTCTCTTGGCCTCCTTTATAGGGGCTTAATAGGCATAATCCTAGTCAAAGTCAACTTAACTCCTCTTATCTTACTTATGATTAGGAGTCCTTTAAAAATTTTTTGAGTAGAATTGAAAATATTAAAATATTAAAATTATAATTTGACTTTGACCTCTACTTATTCTTTGCCTAATCATAATCATGCTCTATTTTATCTTACCATAGATTCGTGTGTGTTACAGATACCAACACAGATGGTGCTGGATCCAACTCCTTCACAAACTATTTTTTAAACTTTTACCTTGTGTGTGCATCACAAAATAACTAATAAAGAGATGGAGGTTGGCATATGATGTCCCATTGAAGCTCTCAAAGAGGTAGCAGAAGACAAATGAGATGAATGATGATGTTCACAAAGAGTCGTGGCAGCATTCGGCGGTTGGAGAGAACAAGTAGTTCGGTGGCGGAGATTGCAAAGGAAGAACCTTCCGACGAGGAAAAAGCGATCAACACCTGGAAGTAGAGCTCTAATAAGTGAAACTAAAAAATAGAGCGGCGATCGTCTTTAGATGATCAATTCCAATCGACATGGCCTGCTAGTCAACTGCGGCGTTGGAGCTTCTATGTATACCATTTAATTCGCCCTTTCCATGAGACATGTCATGCTTAGAAGCACTTCTCTGACTCCATGGATGACCACACAATATGCAGAGTTTTGTTCCATATGGCATTTTCTTAGTTTATGGGAGTTATGATTAGCTTATTTTGGAATTATAACTAAACTCTAAAGGGATATATAGTTAAATTAAAATTTAGATGGAAAACTAATCTTGATAACATTAGCTTGTTAAAAACATTAGGTGATAAGTTATCCATAATTTAAATGATATAATAACATATTTTACATTTAGGATTTTAATGTGGATAATAAATAATTATTTCTAAATATGAATTTAAATAGAAAATTAATATGGGATTTCACTAAATTACTAGAACCACTAAACTCTGTAAATGTTATAAAAAAGTTACTAAAAGCATTAGGAGGAGGATACTTTTATGTCAAGTGGACTTTTTTATCTTTTTAAAGGTAATATAATAATAATTATTATTATGTTTATATTGGCTAATTACTTAATTTTTATTATGGACAATTTTTGAAATGATTACTCAACTTTACACTTTGTCCTCGTATGATCAATAAATTTTATTTTACAATTATATGATCATCCGAGTGGTTATATTGAGACCATTATCGGTTATGCGATTAGCACCTAGACCATTATCGGTTATATATATGAGAAATATTAGCGTGCATACAAAAATTGTGTATGCACCGTGCATACACATACTATAGTAGCTTCTAGGGTGTCCTTAATGGGTCGGGTTTGATCCGACCCGATCTCAAATACGGCCCAACCCAATTGATTTTATTCGGGTTGGATTGGATCGGGTTGATGATAAATTAGTTATCGAAATCAATCCAACCCGATCTCCATTGGGTTGGGTTGGATCGGGTCGGGTCATTGGTTTACTTGATTAATTTTTTTCATATATTTTTAATTATTTTTATAATAATTAATATTAATTATATTTTAAAAAAGAAAGATATATATTTCTTCAATGACTTGTAATGATTTTAAAAGATGTAAAATATAAATTTATAATATATTTTAATTTTAAAGTAATATAAAATTTTTATTAAGAGTAAATTGATTTAAATTTAATAAAAAATCTATAAAAGTTCAGGTCGTCGGGTTGGGTCGGGTTGATTGAATTCAAAAAATTGAAATTCTTACTCGGCCCATTGATAATCGGGTTATGATCGGATCGGTTCGGATTCGATCCGACCAACGATCCGATCCAACCCAATTGTTCATCGGGTCGATCCAACCCGATGAACACCCCTAGTGGCTTCTTCTTCTTTCATTCCTATTTATCTTTTTTCTGATTTTTTTATTTTTTATCAATTTCTCTCTCCTCCCCCTAACATTTACCTCGTATTATTACATAATATTTTATTATTTATCTCTAACAACTTCTCCGAATTTAACCTCTACCATAAAGTGGTTAAATGATATCTGACAATTTTTCCGCCACAAAGTATTTATGATTACATATCTATGGTTACTTATCTTTTTTCTATTTCTTTATTAATTTCTCTCTCTCCCCCAACAAATATTTCATTATTTATCTCTAACCACTTCTCACTCTCCCCTGTCTAACCTCTTCTAGAAGGTAGTTATAATTCTCCTCTTACCTCACCTCTCTATCATCCCCCATGACTTTGTGACTTACAGCATCCCCAGGACTTAATGACTTTATAACACTAATCTTTGTTATTTAAGAGAAGAGTTTTCTTAACATTTCCTATTCAACTTTAGTTCATAATGACATATCATTATGGATTATTCGCTTTTTAGTGATATTAAATTGGTCCATTAAAATTAGAATTTGTAGAATTTGGGAAGCTATAAATTTGGAAAAAAAGATGAAGAGTTAATAACTTGGATATGATTTTAATTGAAGAAAAAAGTGACTATTGTTCTTCCATTTTTTTATTTGTCCAAATTTTAGCTATTAATGTCTAACATTATTTATTTTTTGCAAAAAAAAAATTGATGCATGCCTCCATCCGTAAAAATCAAGTAAGACGATTTAGGCACATGTTAATTGAAGGACGCATTTTCTCTATTAATACATTCAAAGTCGTCCCTAGCTTGGCGGAGTATTAACTAGTTGGTACTGATAAGAGAATCATATTTTAACCAAGAACTACACTTAAAAAGTTGGAGGAGAGTTCACATATTCCTAATGAATGAATTTAATTTCATAACAAAGGAATTAGCTAATGCACTCGTTAACAATAATAAAATTTTATCAGGTATATTAATTTTACATTTTTTGAACATATAAATTGCTATTAATTTAGCTCTACTCATCTAACATATCATATTTTCGTGGATATTGTTGGATTTAAACCAATCATCTAACATATCATATTTTTATAGATATTGTTGGATGTCAATCCGGTTTTGTAGAAATTGAAATTTTTGGGATAGGACGAAGAAAAATAGACATCAAAGTTGTGACAAATTAGCGAGTGAATTTTTATTTAAATATTTAATATAATGATAATAAATTTTATGTGTAATTATCTTTGTTCCAGAGTTCTGTTCATGCAAAGATCACTTTATGGGGAGAATTGGTGGACACTTTTGATCCAAGCTTATTTAAACAATAAAGTGGTCTTCTATGTGGTGGTCACTTCTATATTACTGAAAACATTTCGTGGTAAGTAATTTTATCTTTTATATTTTTAAGGTGTTGTGATACTAAGTAATTTTAATGCAAGGATGAATATTTTTTTCTTAATCAAGTGACGTGACATTTTCTTCTACATCTGCTTCCAAAATTTATGTCAACTTGAAGACTGATTATATAATGTCGTTGGTTGAGAGATTTTTCCAAAGTTCCATCGGTATCGAAATTATTCAATCATCACGTCCAATAATATGCCCCTTGAACAAGGAATATTAATTAATAGAATGACAATCAAGAATTTATTAGAAACTGCTTGGCCTAATGATGTCACACATGAAACGCTTATGTGGCAAGCGTGTAGAAGGCAAATGTTGTTTGCCAAACACAACCTATGTCTCAATTTTGTTATAGTAGTGACCATACGTGGTCACTCGCCTGCGGATATCGTGCATGCCATCGGATAACGGAGGTGACACAGAGGCGTTATTGAGGTTGTAACAAACGCTCCGCACATGCGACGCAACAAGCCATTGCAAAGAACGTGAATCTGTTGGGAAAAAGCCGCGTGACGGGGGCATAGTGCAGCGAGCAAGTGACACTTATAAATATGTATAGGACGCGCGCAAGGAGCCCTCATCGCGTAGGCAAATCCTTCTTCTCTCCCTTTCTTCTTACACCAAATTTGTTCCTTTAAGGTTTATAGTTTTAAGCTTTTGTTAATTACTTGTTACATTGAACATGTAATTTTGCAAAAGTTTGGAATCTCGGCCCCCTTATATACACATGCCAGTATTGTGGTGCTCTGTTATGGAACAAAGAAAGAACAAATAAGAGCAGAAAGGTAATAAATCCAAAGTTCTCATTATGTTGTTTGGAAGGTCGTGTGCAAATACCATTATTCAAAGATCCACCTCCGTTGTTTCAAGTTAAAACATCTTCTCAGTCAAGATTCTAGAAGTGATGGTTTGAAGTTTTAAAAGATCATATGAGTATACAATTCTATGTTTGCTTTGACTTCAATGGGAGAAAATATTGATAATTCTCAAAATCAAGGAATATGACCTTCTGTATTTGAGATGACTGAATAAAATTATCATCATATTAGTTCTTTGTTACCGGTGGTGGAAAGAATGTCAAATTTTGGCTTTATATCTATGATACTATCCACGAAGTTACAAATAGAATCGCATATGTGCAAAAAAAATTGTGCATAATGATATAGATCCTAATATTGTTAAGAATTTAAGTAAAATATTAGATGCTAATACATTTTAATCAAATCATTTAGAATGGACAAGGATCGATACAAAGAATATCTAGAATCTACATTTCAATTACGTCTTTGTTCTAATAGAACAGAAGATGACCGACAATATAATTTGCTCATAGCTTCTAAAGTTGCAGTCTTAGTAGTTGGTGACTTAGATTATGTAAATTTTGAAAGAGATGTGATAGTTGAGCATAAAACAAAAGTTGTCCAACGAATCTCATATTTGCACATAAGTTTTATGCTTATGACACATTCATTGATACATCCTTATGGTGAAGATGAATATAGGTTGGACATTTCTTTATGTTGAAAGACTGATAAATCTTGTAAAAGGGAGAAATTAATTATGAGACAATATTATTATTTTAGAATTCAACAAAGACTAAATGAAGGCAGGACATTACTTCAATCTGGTAAACTTTTTGAGAAATAAATACTTGATTCATACATAATCAATCTGGCAATTGAAGAAAAAAGATTTAGATGGATTTGACATAATCAATCAAAACATAGAGCTGATTTTTTTGTCTGAATTAATGGATGCTATTAATCGTGGTGATTCTAATTGTTCAAAAATTGGGAAGACAATAATATTACCATCGTCTCATATTGGAGGACCCCGATACAAAGTACAAATTTATCAAGATGACATGAACATTTGTAGATGGACTGGATATCATGATATATTCATTACTTTTACCTGTAATCCCAAATGGCCAGAAACAAATTACATCTTCATTTGATTGATTAAAAGGATGATGATAAATGAATTGATATCATATGTAGAGTGTTTCAAATAAAGTTGCTACAATTAATATAAGACTTGAAGAAAGAGCAACCTTTCGGAAAAATAATTACATGTGAGTAATTTTCCTTATATATTTAATTTTCAGCCTTTTAATATCTTTCCATGTGACCTTTTTAGTATCTTTATAAAATATTTTTTTAAATGATCGACTAGATTGCTTCTTTCATTTTATAGGTTTGTATACAATTAAATTTTAAGAAAGAGGTTTGCACATGCACACATAATATTATTCTTGCATCAATCAATGAAATGTTCATCTGCTGAACAAATTGATAAATAATAAGTGCAGAGATTCCTAATTCAGACATTAACTATGATGGCTATACTGTAGTAAGAAGTTTATGATTCATGGACCATGTGGACTATCAAATTTGAAATCATTGTGCATGTTGCATAGCAAATGTACAAAACATTTTCCAAAAAGATTTATTGAACGAACGGTAGTTGATGCAGATGGTTTTTCAATTTATAGAAGAAGGAACACAAACATCCAAGTTGAAAAGAAATGTATATTATTAGATAATCAATTTGTAGTCCCTTATAATAGAAATTTGCTTGTCAAATTTGATGCACATATTAATGTGGAGATTTGCAATTATTCAAGATCGAAAAAATATTTATTCAAGTATGTGCATAAGGGATCCAATAGAGTCACAACCACAATTGAATTCATTGATAAAACAATAGAAATTGATGAAATCAAGACATACTTAGATTATAGATATTTATCAGCCATAGAAGTTTGCTGGAGAATTTTTCAATTCGATATCAATTACAGAGAACCTTTTGTTGAAAGATTACCTTTTCACTTACTTGGAGAGACACTACAAGGAAATGGGTTATTTATGAAGAGTTTTGTAGTCGCTGTATATTATCATCGGGTCGTTGATAGTCATTTACGACAAGAAAAATCTAATCGTGTGTGTGTGTTTATTTTACGAACAATTTTCCTAGTCTAAATAATAGAACTAGCATCATTTTTAATATATTTAAAAGGGTTTTTAAATAGAAGATCTCATACATTTGATATTTCAAACTATAAACATTTCAAGTATAATTATTGTCTTATTTACAAAGGCACACACATGTGAATTATCAAACACTAACAAAATATCATTCTTATTTGTAACATTTAAAGAAGTCCAGCCGAGACCCTTCGTTCCCGAAAATCTTGTACTCGGAGTAACAGATAAAGTTGACTACCCAGCGATGGAGTGGATGACCCTCTTTCTAGTTGGTTTTTTCCCGTCCCTTTTGGGGGTATTGAGGTAATAAAGCTGCTATAGGCTGAAGCTTATTTAACATATGTACAATATTCAAATTCTAACATACATCGAGCATCACCATCTAATTATAATCCCAAATAATTCCCAAAAGAATTATAGTTCCAAAATGAAACAAAAAAAAGTCGGGCTCTCAACTTCTCTTCTATACATCTTCTTTAGATCCCATTCTTCAAATAACCTGTGAGAAAAAAAACATAAGCTATTATCATTACTTTACATAAATTAACAATAACTTTACTAAGAAATAATAAAATATGATTTGTGCACCTAATAATGAAAAATTCTAAATTAATTCATGTATATATATATATATATATATATATATA
>LTAE01013907.1:0-11999 GCA_001647135.1 Pontederia paniculata | reverse complement strand
CTTATACTGGTCGACCCCTTCATATCTTTGGTCGACCATTCATGCTTCTGCTCTCCATTTCATATATCCTCCTATTGATGGTCGACCGCTTCATATATATAGGACGCCCACTGCACACATGTAGTTCTTTTGATATAATTACGTGTGCACTGGTCGTCCACTCCTTCAGCTTAGGTCGACCGCTACTCTGAACTTGTATGTATCCTGTTTCAGAAATCAGCTCAACAAGTTCATTAGTATAGGCTGAGTTCACTTTACAAATTTTTGATCATTCAAAACATTCTCGGGATCCTAGATTCAACAGCTATAACTCTTATCTTACAAGAAAAAAATTGATTACATTTTGGTCATGATAATGACTGATTAAGATCTTATGAATGTGAATTCAATTATGGAAGGACGAAAAAAGAAAAAAAAACCCAACTTAGGGTCAATTAGATTGTACTTAACTATGGTGTCAATTTTGATTCAATTGAAGATTATCAATTATTCATTCATATTTTAAATGTACATATGTGATTTCTTCAGTACATATGAATGAAACAAAGTTGTCGAGTGTCATTAATTGATGTTGGGTTCTTTCTTTACCTTAGAATAGAAAATGAAATATTTATAGTTGCACCCTTCTTGATATGTTTACTCAACTCACTTCTATTGTAACAAAAAGAAAAGAAAAAAAGAGAACAAGGGCATGGTGCAATGGCTCACCCCTCGACTTGAGTACCGCAAGATCTCGAGTTCAATTCCCATAGGTGGGACTTATGTACCCCTTTAGTTTCAATATTTTATTTTCATGTATCAAGTCATGGGCCTCCCTTTATAATAAAAAAAAGAAAAAAAACACGGTTATATGATCATTCATGCTTAATCATCGCCCGCTGGCATTAGCTTACCTCATTTTCTTTCTTTATAAATTCCAAAATAAAAATGATATCTTTCTCTAAGATTTAAACTTATATGATCATGCATGATGGATGAATAAAACTACGACATCAACATGGATATGAGAAAAAGTAGGAACCATGAAGTCGAGATAAGGAGAGGCTTATGGACATGGAGGAGGATTATTTCATCCTTACCAATTATATCACTAAGATTCTAACCATGGTGAGGGAATATGGAACAACTATATTGCCCATACCTACAGGTTCATTGATGTGTCATCTTCATTGTGTTTCTCTTCTTTAATAAGCAACCCCCTCTTTTGTCGAAAAAAATCTTAAAGTTTATTAAATATCCAAGTTAAAAAATATAAGTTTCTTTAGTGCATGCATGACTTTGCTTAAGCTTAAACCATCTTTTGAGCTTACCTTTGTTGGAACATGGGCAATCATGTTTAAAATGAGTGTTACCATTAAATATTAAAAACAAAAAACTCTTGCCCTGAATCTTATAAAGTTACTGTTTTGCTACGAGAAGTTATAAGCCGAATGGGGAAGAGCTGCAATGAAGTTAACTAGATGACTGAAGCTCCATCAATCCTCTCAGTCCAAAGCCCTATGGAAATGAATTAGACAATTGATCATCTCTCTCATCTCCAAGAAGAATCAGAATTACTCAAGCAAAGTTCTATATCATTCCAATGAAACAACAATATAATTATATTGGTTCAAAGTCCTAACTCAACTAAACTCCAACATAATCAAACTAAGCATATAACTACAATTCTATGAATCACAACTAACCAACTATGCAATGGCTAAATGATAAAGTTGAAACCAACTAGAAGTACTATAGGAATTATAACATATATAATTCAACTAAATCGAGGTTAGAAATACCTTTTGCAGTAGAAACGTAGATCGTTAGAGCCAAAACAACTTTTTCACGAACACTGGCAGCATGTTGGCTTGACTTCATTGTCGAGAACTAAGTTATGTGAACTTGGAACTCAACTTCATAACTCAAGTGCTTAGAACAAGATAGAATGAACTAATAATTTTCTTCTCCTCATCAGTGTCTTGGACCTATGTCCTATTGCCATAGATATAGTATTGAAATAGGAAATTGTGGGAGAGGAAGGGATGGTCACATCAATGTGACCATCCATGTCTCTTCACGCACGACAGCACAAAGAGGCAACACCTCTTTTGCCTTCCAAAATGCATGTTGGTTCTTGCTTGAAGGTGAACAACCCCAAGGCGGGTGTTACGTCAACAATCTCCCACTCACACGCAATGGGCCAGTGTCATTCTCTATCCTTTGTTCATAATATAACAAATGAGTCGTGTGACCTTCGAGTACAAGCACAACATAAATATGGGAGGATACTATTGTGACCTATTAGGGATACACAACTACTCAACCAACTTAAGAATCTTGTCATGACCTATTAGGGAAAACATGATGCTCTATCACTGAGTTAGATTATGACCTGTTAGGAAAAACATAATCACTCAAATATTTTGTAAGCAGGGACCATGACTCACATAGTTGCTTTATAAACTTTTTAAGCCAAGAATATGATTTGCATAGTTGCTAAAGAAATTACATACTCGTTGTACCCCATATCAATTTTGTTGTGTGTCTGATTCCGTGGTAATCAATTTCACATGTAAAGTCATTTATCCTTTTCAAGGATAAACTAGTTAGCCAACTGGATACGAAATTATTATGCAACTCATAACAGATCTTCCTCTCACTCTCATGCTTCTCAATCACAAAGTAGCTTCTTTTCCAGATGTGGTGTCAAGTTGAGGTCTCATGTTTGACTACCTCATATCAGGCTACATGAAATTACTATAATTCATGTATATCTCGAACACATCGAGACGATTTTAGACCATTTCTACACAAGAAATATGTCAGTTTAAATTTTCTTCTCCGCTCGCTATCTCCTAAGTGCTAGAGGCATATATTCGTGTGAGTGAGTAAGCTCATGCCTTATCGACATACTACACATACATAACAAAAACTTATCACAAAGATAATTCATGAAAAATAAATTTTTTTTATCAAAAAAGTTTGAGTACATTTTTTCATTACATTCTACGCAATTCTAGTGCATTTACATGTCGCAAAAAAGCTTCTCTAGGTAATGGCTTGGTGAACGGATCAACAATCATTTTATGCGTGGATATGTACTCAACTAATATCTCTCATTTCACTTTTACGTCTCGTACAAACTTGTATTATTGTCGATATGTTTTTCTTTGCAATAATAGTTTTTGTCCTTTACATAGGCAATGACAACTTGATTATCACAGTATAAGACCACTTTCTTCATTGCATCATTTGTGAAGCGTAAGTGTTGAAGGAACCTCTTTAGCCACAAAGCCTCTTGCACTGCAACTGAACATGCAATGGACTCTGCTTCCATAATAGACAATTCTATACAATTCTGCTTCTTGTTACTTCATGTGATAGCACCATTGCTAAGCAGAAAGGCATATCCGGAGGTGGACTTTCGTTCGTCAAAGTCGCCTGCCCAATCGGTGTCCGTATAATCAGAAAGTTGCAAACTTCCTCCGTGGTAACATAACACAAAGTTAGTAGTGCCTTTGAGGTATCTCAATATTCTCTTCACCGCTTTCCAATGTTAGCATCTTGAGTTCGCCTGATATCAACTCACTACACTTACAACATAACATATGTCTGGTCGAGTACACAACATAGTGTACATCAAACTGCCAACTGCACTCGCATAGGGGACAAATGACATTTTTTTTCATTCCTCTTGAGTTTTTGGATACATATTGAGACTCAAGGCTTCGCCTCTTACAACAGGAGTATCAATTAGTTTGCAGTTATTCATGTGAAATCATTGTAAGACATTATTTATATATGATTCCCGCGACAAAGAGCAAAGAATTTCGTGGAACGATCTCGTTGGACTTTCAACCTAATATGTAGGCTACTTCACCCATGTCCTTCATCTCAAATATGGAGGACAATCATTTCTTAATAGTGACTATAATCTCCTTGTTGTTTTCAGCTAGTAAGATATCGTCGACATATAATGTCATGATGATGAACTTATCATCAGATTTGTAGACATACAAACAGTGGTCTTCATCGATCATGTGAAAATCGTACGAAACGATTGATTGATGAAACTTGATATACCACTGCCTAGATGATTGTTTGAGCCCATAAATGGATCGAAGCAACCTATAAACTTTGCGCTCTTCGCCATTTACGATGAAACCATCAGATTATTTCATGTAAATTTCTTTATCTAGTTATCCATTGAGAAAAAACAGTCTTTATATCCATTTGATATAATTCCAAGTCCATATGTGCAACTATATCTAGAATTAGGTGACGAAGCAAACCTTACAACTGATACGAAAATTTCTTCGTAATCAACACCCTCTTGTTGGGTGAAGCCTTTCGCCACTAGACGAGCTTTGAACCCCTCAACAGATCCATCTGCAGCTTGTTTGATTTTGAGAACCCACTTGTTCCCAATCACCTTTCGGGCAGGCGGGAGATCAACCAAGTCCAATACTTGATTTTTTTAGTGATTCTAACAAATGTTCCATTACTTTCATCTAGTTTTTTTCTTTACAAATGACGAGAGAGCCTTAGTGAATGATCTAGGCTCAAGTTCTTCTTCTAGATCTACTATGTAAGCTTCATACAGCCCTTCGATACTAAATCGTCAGTGTGGAATGTTTTTTCTAGTAATCCTTCGAAGTGAACTCTCTAGTTCATCAGTTGGCGGCGTATCGCTCCCACTCGGATTAGTATATTGGAATAAGAGGACAAACTCCTCAATAGATTGATCCGCACTTGGCGTCAACTCAAGATCTTCATGTTCATCTAGATAAAAAGTCATATCAATCTCGCATTATTTAGGAAAATTGTCCTCTTGAAAGGTCGCATATCTACTTTCTATTTCTGTAATTATTTCATCATCCCTTTCATCTATGAACACATAGCCTTTTGAGGTATCAGAATATCTGATGAAGACAAACTTCTTATCTCTTGAACCCAACTTTCTATACTTATGGGAGTTCTCAAGAACATAGGTTGCGCATCCCCAAGGGCGCAAATAACTTAAGTCAGATTTGCGACATGTCCAAAGTTCGTAGGGAGTGAAAGAGACAAACTTTGATGGTACCCGGTTTAATATCTAGGTTGCAGTCAATAATGCATCTCCCCATTATGAAATTGGTAGAATTGCTTGCGCCATCATAGACCTAATCATATCAAGTAGAGATGATTTCTCCTTTCAGCAACACCATTTTATTGCGGAGTTCCTGGTATTGTCAGTTGCCTAACTATACCCTTTTCATCACATAATTGTTTGGACAAATCTGAAAGATATTCGCGGTCACGGTCTGTGCGCAAGACTTTAATCTTGCGATCTAACTGATTTTCAGTCATGTTCATGAATCGCACAAAGCAATCCAATGCTTTAGACTTTTGAGAAATCAGATAGACTATACCGCATCGTGAGTAATCATTAATGAATGTGATGAAGTATGAGAAATCATGTCTTCCTAGGACATTCGTCAGACCACAAATATCCGAGTGAATCAATTGTAATGGAAATTCAACATATTTTCCTACACTGAATGGTTTTTAGTTTTCTTGCAGCTAGACATTGTTCATATATTGGTAAGTTGACATTGGCAAGAGAACCCACAAGTCCATCCCTAGCCAATCTAGTTATTCAATCTTTACCAATGTGCTCTAATCCAGCATGCCATGTCATAGCGTCTACATTCATAGATGACATAAAAGAGTATCTACTAGCAACATTTGAAGTGTTCATAACATAGAAATCATTTTGAAAAAAACTATCATATAAAAAAATATTATTCAAGGAGATGTTCAAGTGTTTCGAGTAAAAAATTATTACATAACCATAACTGTCTAAAGTGGACATAGAAACTAAATTTTGTCTAAACTCAGGGGTATATAGAACGTCATGAAGATTAAAGATTTGTCTATTGCAGAGGTCAACTTGCAAGTTCCAACTTCCTTGACTTCAACTCTTTCATTGTTTCCAACGTAAATCCATTTTGTCCTCGAACTCAATCGACAAAATTCGACAAAGGCCCACGATCCCTCACTATGTGGTGTGTTGCACCGAAGTATATAATCTACGAAGAATAAGTTTCAGCAACAAGAGCACAACTAGAAATATAAACAAAAGAACTATGGTAAGGAAAAACCTTTTTTTGGCTCGGTGCAATCACGACTAAAGTGACCACGGTTGCCACAATTATAGCACTTCACTTTGTTTATGTCGGTCTTTCCACCACGCTTTGGACGATTGCGCTTGGGATTTGGGGCTTTCTTTGCTCCACTTATTTCACTCTTCTGCATTTAACGTGACTTACATGTCTTGTTACGCTTGGGATGTCTACCGCCTTGTCCATTGGATTCATCAACAAATGCTTGAGTGGAGGATTTCTGAGCCTCAATGGCTTCTTCCTCCATTTCCAAATGACGTGAAGCTTGTCAAAAGTTTTGACATTATCATTATGCATCAAATTAGTATGCATATGATCCCAACTACGCAGAAGAGAGCGGATGATGGCCTGAACTTATTGTTCATCATCAAAAACTTGTCTTGCACTTTTGAGCTCACGCTTCCTGTACGAATCAAACTTTATGTTGAGCATATGGCGCTGATTGTTGACGTGACACCAAACTTCTTCTAGAGAGCTTCCTAGAGTTTGAAAGTCGTCTTATGAACTTAATATTGGCACATGAGAGCATTGTCCATTGTGCTCAGCAACGTGATGCAAGCAATGCAACTCGTTCTCAACCAAGTCTGATATACCTCAGAATCTCTCTTGGCTTGAGTGGTGTCACCAGCAAATGATTTTGTTTCAGGATCATTTTCAGTGTCAACAGATACATGTTCAACTATCATATGGCTAATTGTCTCTAAAATATCTTGTTCCTCTAGTAGGTATTGAACTTTACGGTGTTAGATGTCATAGTTGTCACCGTTCAACTTGTCACCCTTGTTCAAGTAAGTGATTATGAATTTTGATGTCATTGTCTAGTTTTATAACAAAAAAAGTAGGATATTAGTGTTATGCATGTCTTAATTTGTTGCACATACTCATAAAATAATGAATTTCTGATTTCCAAGGGTAATGACATCGAGAGGTCGCTATGCTCCCACTCATCTCCCACTATCCCAAGGATAATCATAATTCATTAAATTAACAATACAATAAATCGTCTATTCTATACATTTTAGATTGACGAATAATCTAAAATCACTGAAACTTGTTGCTTGTGACACACAATATTATTTTTGAATTGGCCAGGACAATCAGGTATGAACCGATAGGGAGCACTTCCCCGAAGGGTGCCAATTAAGTAACCGCGTCCATCCTTCACCTCGACACCAAAACAAAAAAAAAATATGTAGTCACGGTCACACATAACCCTATTTCCAGATACTGCGTTGACAATGCACATGTGCCCTCCTCCAAGAGCATCTTTGTGCCTTCAACTTCATCTCTTACATCAACTCCCTCGACCTTCAAAAAGCTCAACCACGATCTCTAGGCAGAGTCTAACGGGGAATAGTAAGGATAAATATCATCCATATTGAAAGTAGAAGAAAATTCATAAGTATCAAGAAACTCCACCATATAAGCATTGCCATTAATCGTCTTAAAAATACAACAAGGCCCATATTTCTTATTTTGAGCTTGTTATAAGCACCAGTAGGAAATATTTTTTTTGTAAGTACACCATAACCAATTTGTCCTAATTGAATAGTTGAACTTGACCCTTACGATCAACATCTCCTTCATACTTCCAATTGGAACCCTCCAAGTGCAAATGCACAAAGAATTGAGTCTCATATATCTAGTGAATCATAGCAATAGAGGAAGACTTTTTCGTGCACCAACAATGGAACATTAAGATCGATCAGTTTAAGAGGTAACTTGCCGTATATTATTTTAAACAGAGCCTTGCCCATGGTGCAATTTACCATACTATTATATGCAAACTTAACTTGTGATAATGCAACATCCCAGAGTTCAGCTTCTCACCAAAATTAAATTGGAGTAAGTTTTAATGAGCGATTGAAAACTTCCATCCACCCGTCGGTCTACAGATGTTAGTGTTGTTATACTGAAGTGAGATCTCTAGTAGGCAGAGGTTGAATGAGGAAGACCATGGAGACGAACCACCTCCTCGAAGAGAAATTATGCAATTTGGCTAATATTTGAGGTCCCTTAATGATGCATGATAATTTAGTCATATTTTTCATAGCATGTTTAGTTTAATTTTCATCAATTTCATTATCTCATGCATCATTTTATTTAATAATTCTCTTTAGTTTTTGAAGTCAGATTCTACATAAGTTGGCCATTTTTTTGTCTAGGACATTCAATAGAGCAATGGCGGAAGACTCTAACGAACTAGAGTGAATTCAGAGGCAAAATATATTAAAAATTGAATTTCATAATCGTGACAAGCTGGTCACGCCCATGAAGGCATATGACTATCCATGAGCGCATATGAGCTTAATTGAAGATTTTTCACTAGTTGTGAAGCCATTTTCAATGTCGTGACAATGATGATGCAATGAAGGCTGGATTGCAATCATGCTTGTGCTAGTCCTCACGGTTCGTGAAGCCATTTTCATGATCGTGAGTGCATGCAAGTCGAAATATACCAATGGAAGTCATGGATTGTAAAGCATATTTCATGGTCATGAGTCAATGAGATGATGGGCGACAACATAGAAGGTCACAACGTGACATCTTGGTAATGGGAAGAACTTAAAGACAGTATACAACCTTTCGGTCATGCGGTGATATCCTGTTCATGAGTCGTGAAATCTCGATGATGTTGAATTTAACTTTCGATCATGATCGTGAAAGTCGTATCACGGGCCATGAAATATTGAGCCACGAGGAGTTTTAGTAAAATTTACATAGGTCAAGTCTAATCTTTTGAGGATTTGGACTTGAGATTAAATGAAAATCTGGGAAAAACAAAGTTCACAAAGTTAGGACTCTTCTTGTGTCACGACACCTAAGTTTCATATGCAAAGTTACATTTTCACTATGAATTTTGTACCTTTATATGCATATCATCACATATTTGTATGACATTTGCATCTTTTGAAATTTCCTAGATATGAATACATATTTTCACACCCTAAACTCTTTTAAGTGGGATTATGAGTGATTACATTTGATTTTCCTACAGGGACCTAGTAGGGGTCAATCCACGTTTTAATGCATCCTAGAGTTGGGGGCATCCTGGGAAGATTCACACATTGACGTTGCTACCAGACAAAATACACAAAAGACAAGACATAACAACTTGTCATTAGAAGATTCCTCTGTCATATTCTTGAGTATTTCTTGTAGGAAATGGCAGAGAACATGTATCAAAAGGACAAGGGCGGATCACCATAGTATATAAGACACATATAAACCAATTTTGAGAGGGTTCCCACTTCCGAGAGGAATTGAGCCACCATTGGAGAGAGCTTGAAGGTTTTACTAACTTAGGAAAGATACAAAGTTAGCATTTTTTATATGGTTTATTTCAAATTTTAGTGAGGAGGAAGAAGAGATTGGTGGAAAGTATTATTGGTATTTTTGTTAATTTTAGCTTTTGCAAGTTTTCGAGAGATGAATTTTTGTTTAGATTTTGCTTGATGCTTGTAAGGGTTGTGATTGACTAAACGTTTAAGCCTGGACATGGGAGTATTGTGAGCTCTAACTTGTTGTTTCGAACTACCCTTTTATGATTTAATATTTCCATATGACTATTTAATCTTCTCTTGTATAATGTGTTGATTTTTTTATGCTATTTTTGAGGTTGTGGGCTGTTCATGATTCCTATCTAGGTGGAATGTATGGGCGAGGGTAGATATTCTTCCATTGAGGAGGAATAACTTGTAGCTCATATTTATCGGTTTGTGACTGAATACTACATTACATCTTTGTTGCAACCCTTGCCCGATCGGAAAGAATATGTTGTGGGGGCTGTAACGAGAGGGGAGTATATTGATTAGTATTCCATCTTCAAGGGGTGGGGACTGAGAGGTAAAACCCATTTAGAGAGATCTGTATTCGGCCGAGAGGTTCTAATCGGGTTCCTAGAGTAGATTGAAGAGAGGTTGTCCAATGCATCAAGGGATAGCATGTGAAAACCTCCAAGGATTTGGGTTGTATGCCTTGACTATGATGGTCAACTTCATATCTCAGGTCATCTTTGGTTGTGCTTATTGTTTCGGTAGCAAGTTAGAGTTCGAAAATGACTCTCATGTCCTGATGATTTCTCATATTTGAGTGATTCTTCTTCTTTTGCATATGTTCTCCAAAAAATATCTTGTTTTATGTTTCTTTTCAGATTCAAGTTCCAATTCAATAAATTTATTGCACAAGATTTTCTCTCTTTTGATTCAGTTTGTGGCAGGATAGAGTAGTTGAATCGTGAAAGTCTGATTTTACTATGAATTTGACCCTAAAATACTACAAGGAAGGTCGTATACTTGCATTGGAGTTGTGCTTAGGTAATATTTTAGGACTTCTGACTCTGTTGCCCTCAGGTCCAGAACTATCACACCTTGAAACTCGGGAACTGGATGTCTTTTCACATCAATCACACAACATAAGTTTTTGCTCATCATGCTTCATTGAGGGTTATACTTCAAGCTTGGAGAGAGCCTAATGCTAGAAAAGACGACAAGGTTATATATTTTTTCTTTGTAATCTTCTTTCTTTGTTATTCGAAGGATGAACTCCCTATGTAATTTTTTTATTTTTCTAGAGTGATTTTATTGTAATGGAAAACATTTCACTCCTTGTCAATTGATTTTAGCTTACCAAATTTTCGATGAGTATGGATGTCATTCTTAATTATTTTTCATTAATTCTTTTAAAATTTAATTTTTACTATCATTCTTAATAGGAATAGTGAACTTTTATTTCTCTTTGATTTTTTATATTGATTTGTGATTTTATTTGAAATATCACATTCCATGTCTAGGTAGCATTCTAGAGAGGAATACTTTAGGTGTGTGATTTGTGCGATTGTCATCTTGAAGAGAAACAACAACAACTTATGAAATATATTTTATTGAATCTTAATTTTTGGTAGATTAGATTGACATCTTAATTGTTTGCGATTGACATCTTAATTTTTGGTCGAATCCATCTAGAATTGAGATAGTTGATTCATCTTGAAGAGGAAATCACAAATTGGGTAGATCATAATCCACATAGGAGTTTGAGTAAACTTGAAATTTGGTTAATCTTGTGGTGAAATATTGTTTATCCCTATCTTATCTAATATCATCCTAGTCCAATGCTTGTTGTCATCACAAACTTTTATCTTTTATTTTATCATTCATCTTATCTATCTATTTGAAAATTTAATTTTATCCAAAACCTTGTCATCTCCTATTATTTGGTGGGATTAGATAGATAAGAATACCAATCCTCTGGGAACGATATTCTACTCACGTTCGCTATTACTTGATATGAATTAGTTTACTTGATAGCAAATATTTTTTGGACATCTTAGTATGCATCAAGTTTTTGGCGCCATTGTCAAGAATTTTTATTACTTATGTATTCTAGTTTAGTTTAACTACTTTGAGATTTTTCTTTCTATTTGTCTTTACTTCTTGTTGGTTGTCCAGAAAAAATTGACATACAAGAAGACAAATATTAATTTTGGATGCAACAACTTGAGCAGCTTGTTTCCGAACAAGAAAATCGGGAAGCATGTTATATTTTGATAATAAATTGAAAGAACTATCCATAAATCAAGGAAAGAAGCGAATTGTTGAATCTAGGATCCCGAGAGTGTTTTGATGATCACAAATTTGTAAGGGAACTTAGTCTATATTGATGAACTTGTTGAGCTGATTTCTGTAACAGGATATGTTCAAGTTCAGAGTTGATAGGTCAACCTGAGTTGAAGGAATGGACGATCTGTGCACACGGAAGATATATCAGAAGAACTACATGTGTGCAGTGGTCGTCCTAAGCATATGAAGCGGTCGACCAATATTAAAGGAGGAATACATATATGGAGGCGAGGAG
>LTAE01013905.1:0-12001 GCA_001647135.1 Pontederia paniculata | reverse complement strand
GAGCCTCTCGGATCCCAACCTCCATGGAATTAGTAGCTTGCAATTCACAGCATAAAAATCAGCATGTATACAAAGCACATAACAAAAGGAAAAGATAAGTTCATACAGCAAGTAGGTATTCTCAAAGTCCAGACCTAAGTGTTTAGCCTCTAACAGCCATTACATACATCAAAACTAGGATAATACAAGAGTTCATCATTGAAGATTAATACAAGTAAGAATCACAAAGCACAAACCAATGATACTTCCAAATCTCAGCGCAGAAACCTCCTTCTTCAGCTCTGGTTCTCTTCTTTCCTCAGCAATGACGGCGGCTCCACTCGATGCCTCCTCCCAGATGTCGAACGGAACCCCTTTTCTTTCTTTCATTTTGCCTTTTATCCTCTTCATTTTTCCCAATCATTAGATGCCACTTGTCTCTTGCATAGCTCTGCCAATATTCCTTTGAAACTGCTAAGGAACCTTTCTTTTTTGGACTACAAAAGCTGGCAGAGGAATCTGTAGATTCTATTTCGTATTTGTCTTCTAGTGATGTTTGGCATGTAGTGGTGCCCAGGTTCCCCGAGGTCTAGTTTTCGGCAGGTCTAGTTTCCAGCACAAATGTTGTTTGGCCTTGGATAAATTTCTACAAGAGAAATCAAGCATTAATCATTCAGATTTTTACTCAAAAGAGTCTTTTGAGCGAAAAATATGTATTTATGTTCAAAGAATTTTAAATGATGCAAAAGTATTAAAAATGTGTGGCAATATGTAAATGATGCATGTTTTCATGAAAAAGTGTAACTTTTGCATATGGCAATGGCGAGTGAATTCCCTATCATCAAGAGGTTATTGCTCCTAACTTATCATGGCTCGTGACTTAGGGTGTCATGACTTTCCTTTGGCTATGTCACGACTGTGACTTAGTTCATCACATTCGTGATCGAAGGCGTTCCATCTGCATTCTCCTATCACGGCACATGACCTATTGGACAGTCGTGACTAAAGGCTTGCAGGCATATTTGATCCTCATTTCTTCTTGTTCTTATTGTGTTCTTTTACTATATAAGGTTCATGTAATGGAAAATCAAACAATAGTAGCATCTACTGATTATGCTAACTAAAGCATTATCATACCAATCATGTACTATTATTGTCACGCCCCGAACCCGACGCCCGGAGCGCAGCAAGGGGTGTTACGACTTTTCACTAATTCAAATTCAAACTCTAAATAACAATGGTCAATATAGTAGACCAACGACTCCAAAATAACTAACTCTAGGATTTTTCAAAAATTTTGGCATGACCTTTGCTAAAAATTAGTCTATGTGACATATAAAACAGGTATAAAGGGCCAAGCCTGAATCATATAAGGTAAAATAAGATGATAACAGATAAAGTAAAGGGCCAGATGCCCTCACAAGGAGTTCACAATATTTCAATACCGATAATAACAAATAAACGGGCACAAGGTCTGACAAATAGACAAAAATCTATGGATATGAAAATAATATAGTTTAAAACTCTCCAAACTCTCGTATACACACACAATCCTAATTATTTTTCCCTTTTTAAGCCCGATTTGCATGCAAGAGGTCTATAGCCTCAATCCTCGAGGAGCATCTCCTCCTCCTCACCGACAAAAACAAATATAATAAGAGGGGTGAGCACAAATGGATCAGTGAGTGAATAAATGAATCCATAAAACATTTAAACACCTGAAAACAAAACCATCGGAAAAACACGATCAAAATGTATATCATACATAGCTTCATATAATAAAATACTTGCAATCAATGCAGGAGTTAAAATATGCTATGTATGAGCTGAACTACGTGTCATGACACCTCGCCATCTGCGATCACATATCCATCCCGCCACGACTGATGACCACCTCGACCACACGAGCTGTCGCTTGCCCACACGAGGGAATCACACCCTCACCACGAATAGTTCTCTCGATCATACGAGCCGTCACCCGCCACGAGTATGAACTATCATCATCATCGTACTAGTAGATCACCTCGACCACATGAGCCATCACTCTACCACATGAGGGAGAGCTACGATCATCATCATCAACACCTCACTCCAAATGAGCTACCATGCATGTCTAATGCACATGCATGAGATATACATATATATCATGTTAGTATTCAAAATAATACTAGGAATTAACACTTAAGTCAATCTTTTAGGATTTATACCACACAAGCATAAAAGCTTTCAAATCCCAACATACGAGAAATCATACTTAAATCCTGAAATAGCCAAGCACAAGAAATCCACACGGAATCCAATCGAAAAAACCGAAGCCGACATATCATGGCAATAGCTCAAAAGATCATCACATTATCAACATAATAAATCAGGTGATCTAAAGAAATGAATATAATGAATCACAACGATGTGGTATTGCTCTAGGTTTATGGAAAGTTCCACTCGCCTCGGCGACCTTGTCGGGTCCTCTGTGTCCGAGCAAATCAGTCAGTCGAGAACCTAATCAATATCCGATTAGATTCTATCATATCACTTAATTTTATAAATGTACATAATCATGAATCTAATTTATATATTTTCTCATTTGGTCTTAATAATCATATAATTTTCAGATTTATACTTTTATCCTTCTCGCATCCTAACTTATGTATTTTAACCAATCACTAGCTATAATCATATCTTCAAATACTTTTACTTAGTATTAATTAGTTAACATGCTTGAAACTATCCTTCGTCACATATTCATAAAGAAAACTGGCCATACATCTTATCACATGCGTCCGAATTAGATCTTAATACAACTCTGATTATAACAGATTTATTTACATATAGTTTTCAGATTCAAACTATACTAAACCATTTCATACATTTCAGCTCAATTAATCCACTTCTATATCATGGTCTTTAGTTCTATTACTAGTAGATTAATATTATAATCACATTCATATGCATAGATATGATTACATGTATATCAGCTTGATTATTCATATTAACCATCCCCAAATCAGCATAATAAGTCAAGTTAATTACCACAAATCAGATTAGTTATCCAGTAAAGAATCAAGTTTAGTATTTCAACTTATTTCTCATGATTCAGTTTAATAACTCGAGTTGATTTCCAGAAATTAGATTAATATTTTGAATCAAATATCTAGGTCAGATCTATAAATCATGTTAATCATAAAATCAGATTAGTTGTTTAGCATTTGATTAAGTCCTAAAAAATGTCATTTAACATATTTTTATCCTAAGGTTATTTCTACAGGCATCTCAATCCACTTATCATTCACATGACAACACACTTAGGGATATATATATGTTTAAGCATTTGAGACTTCTCAAAGTGTTTGCGTCGCTCACCGAAAGGTACGGAAAAGTCTGAATCAACAAATTTGGTTGTGGTGCGTCCGTAGATCAAATGGTGTTGCAACTGAAAGCAATCACTCGATGAGATAAAGGAGATCAGAAAAATGAAAGCGATGATGAATGCACTAATCGTTCAAACGAGTGCTCACCAGAAAATGTACAAACATCTCTCGCGCGCTATCACCCCCGTTGTCTCCGATGATTCGAGTGCACACCCAATGGCTGCCATCAAATGAGGGTAAAATCAGACTCTAGAACGATTGAATAGACGTCATATCCCTAGACTAATACTCACGCACGCTCGTCGACTCGTGGCCGCTCCGTTATGCCGGCGAACCTCCGTGAACGACACTGGACGAATCAACAAGAGAGGAGCTGTGGTATGAGCGGCAAAACCCAATTAAGTCCCACCGAAATAAATCGAGGACATTCACATCTTATGTACGTACCTACTGGAGATAAGAATGAGAAGAATCGTGCTCACCATCACTGGATTCCTCACACGCGCGCATCGGCATCACCTTGGCTCCGAACTGCACACACGCGACAATACCCAAATCAGCTCCGGTCTTTGGCTCAGCGCCGCCGAGAAGGATGCAGACCCACCTGCCGATGGTCGCGTCATCGCCGGAGTCTCGCCGTTGAGTTCGCCCTGGCAACGATCGAATGAGGGGAGAAACGAGTGAGGGAGTTACTGTAGCTTCCAGGAGGAAGAAAAGAAATATGATATTTATAATGTGGACACATTTCGCACATCCGGTGGTCTGATTACTTTTGTTTAATTTTTTTTATTTATTTACACCCTATCTTGCGAAAAGACGATGCTGACCCTGTTAATTCAAAATTTTACTTACCCGTCATTGGGCTTTTTGGGCTCATTTTTGTTCAGGGCTTATAATTATAACACCCATAACAAAAAATTTTGTCCTCGAAATTTGTACATAACTAAATCTCAGAACATATGAGGATGACTCCTCCACATGTCCTCCTCTAACTCCCATGTGGCCTCTCTCTTAGAATGATTCTTCTAGAGTACTTTAACCATGGGTATCGTCCTCCTACATAATTGACGATCCTCTTGTGCCAAAATCTAAACAGGCTTCTCTTGATACGTGAGATCCTAATGTACCTCCACAGACTGCTCCTCTACATGTTGATCATCTCTCAATAGACTGATGTTATGGATCCGAGCTAGTGATGGCGGTAAGGGTAACCTCTATGCCACTGGACCTACTCTCCCAAGCACCTCGTAGGGTCCAATATACCGAGGACTCAGCTTTCCCTTCTTGCCAAACCTCAAGATTCCTTTCCAAGGGGAAATCTTGAGGAATACTCTATCACCGATCGTCAACTCCCTCTCGCGACGTGACTTATCTGCTAGAAGCTTTTGCCTGTCCTGTGCGGCCTTGATCCTGCGGATCAATGGTACCTGCTCCACTGTCTCCTGAATCAGCTCGGGCTCTGTCAGCTGTCTAGTGCCCTCAACATCCCAACATACTGGGGTACGACATCTCCTACCATAGAGTGCCTCATATGGTGCCATGCCAATATTGGACTGATAGATGTTATTATATGCGAACTCTGCTAACATCAGTCTATCACCCCAGCTATCTTCAAAATCAATGGCACTCGCTCTCAGCATATCCTCCAGAATTTGTATGGTCCTCTCAGCCTGACCATCTGTCTGTGGGTGAAAGGTAGTGCTGAAACTCAGTCGTGTCCCTAGACACCGATGCACGTGTCTCCAAAATGTGGAAGTAAACCTGGGGTCTCTATCTGATATAATAGATATGGGAATCCCATGTAGACGTACTATCTCGTCATTAAATAGCCTCGCCAGTCTATCAAAGGAATAAGTGACTCCAATCAGAAAAAATGAGCCGATTTGGTCAACCTATCAACTATGACCCAAATAGCATCATGACCCCTCTGTTTGATCGAAAATCCTGTCATGAAATCCATATTTGTGCTCCGACTTCCACTCGGGTATCGGCAAAGGAACCAACTTCCCGACGGGACTCTCATGCTCTGCCTTCACCTGCTGGCATACTAGGCAATGAGCGACAAACTCAGCAATGTCTGCTCTCATCGTGGGCCAATAGTAGGTCTCACGAAGATCTTTGTACATCTTCATGGAACCCAGGTGTAAGGCATATGCCGCGTGATGACTCTCATCCATGATCTCAGCCCTCAAATAATAGGCTCTGGGTGCAAACATCCTGCCTCTCATCGTTAATGTGTCATCCTCAAGCTGACTATATCTCTCACCCAAGCCTGCTCTCATCTGACCTATAATCATCCAAGTTCCAACATCCACTGTCTGTGCCTCTCTGATCCTATCAATGAATATAGGTCTGACTCTGAGACTGCACAACAATCCATCACTTCTGTCAACCCTGAGGTTGAAGATCAACCCCGACAGCTCCTGTACTGGAGAAACTCTACCAATGTCTGCAGGTGTAATATCGTTCCTGAATTTACGACTCAATGCGTCTGTCACAACATTCGCCTTTCCTGGATGATACTCTAGAGTCAGATCATAATCCTTGATGAATTCCATCCATCGGCGTTGTCGAGCATTGAGCTCCTTCTGTGTCTTCAGATTCTTCAACGCCTTATGGTCTGTGAAGATCTGAAAGTGCTCTCCGTACAAATAATGTCTCTGTATCTTCAAGGTGAAGACTATGGTAGCCAACTCCAAATCATGAGTCAGGTAATTCACCTAATGCGTCTTCAACTTCCTAGACGCATAGGCAATCACCCTGCCATGCTGCATCAACACACAACCCAATCCCAATCTTGAGGCATCACTGTAAACCACAAAGTTCTCTCGGGCCCTCGGTTAGAACTAGAATCGGTGCTGTGACTAACTGATTCTTCAACTCCTGAAAGCTGCTCTCACGCCTGTTATCCATACAAACTTGGCATTCTTCCTCAATAGTTGTGTAAGTGGTGCAACAATAGTGGAGAAGCCTTGAACAAATCTCCTGTAATACCCTACCAATCTGAGGAAACTACGGATCCCCTTGGAGTTCCTAGGCGCCTCCCACTTCACCACACACTATCTTGGATGGATCAACAAGCACCCCATCCACAGATATCACATGCCCCAAGAATGCCACTCTATCAGTCCAAAACTCACACTTAGAGAACTTGGCGTACAACTGGTGTAGCCTAAGTGTCTCCAACACTGACCTCAAATGTGACTCATGTATCTCAGCACTAGGCGAGTAAATCAATATATCATCAATAAACACGATGACAAAGATATCAAGGAAATCTCTGAACACCCTGTTCATCAAGTCTATGAATGTTGCTGGAGCATTCGTCAAGCCAAATGGTATCACCAAAAACTCATAGTGACCATATCGAGTCCTGAAGTCAGACTTCCTCACGTCACTCTCACTGATCCTCAACTGATGATAACCAGATCTCAAATCGATCTTAGAAAACATCTTCGCCCCTCGCAGCTGATCAAACATGTCATCGATCCGAGGCAACGGGTACTTGTTCTTCACTGTGACCCTGTTCAGTTGCCTATAATCGATGCACATCCTCATAGATCCGTCCTTCTTCCTCACGAAGAGAACGGGTGCACCCCATGGCGATACACTTGGGCGAATGAATCCAAGATCCAACAACTCCTGTAACTACCTCTTGAGTGATAGCAATTCTGTAAGTGCACAGAATCCTATGTAGCAATAAAAGATATCGAACCCACAAGGAGAGGTTTTAAATACTAAATTTGAATTGTTTTTTATTATCTAAACTCAATTATTGGTGAGGAAAAAGAAGACAAAGTAATCGTGGAATAAAAGAAATATTCTATACTATAACGACTAAAGAGATACAAGTTCGATAAGAAATTCTCAAAAAGATTGGGATGTTCTAGGGTTGAATCAAATTGGGGATTTTTATATGAATTCTACGCAATATGAGATTAGTGATTCGATGTCGTTCAATTCTTTTCATATATATCTTTTTCAAGATCATACATACCTAGTAATTTTCATATGCAAACACTCTCTTCTTTCACATATGAAAACCACCCTCAAATCAAGTCTACGACAATAAGTTTCTATAACAAAAACCTATTTCTAGAGCAAGAGTTATAGATTATCTAACAAAGCTACAAGTCTATCAGAAGATTTTCATCCCCAAAAAGACCTAGAATGATCTAAAAGGATAGCTAATCACGTTTAGATCTGCACATGAGAGATTGTTATATGACTTTCATACATCACAATAGATCATCTAATAAAAACATACAAAATCCCCAATTTTCTCCAAACCCTAGAACATTAGGGAAATTAGCCACGCATCATAAGAGATAGGAACAATGATTCCATTACGAAAAGCATGTTCATCAAATCCAAAACACGAAGATACGAATAGGTTCAGAAATCACGTTCTTGAATTTTTCCAAAACCTAGATCTACCCATTCTCCACAAGCCTCCTTTGTTCGTTCTCAGTCGTCATCATTTCATCGACCTAATTTCTCCCCTTTTATACTTTCTAAATCCACAAACATTCATCCGTTACAAAATGACCAAAATACTCATAAAAATAGCCAAAAACGGCCTTCAGAACTTCCAATATGGGTGGACCAAAAAATCCAATACGGTCGTATTGATATTGTATCGCAATTCAGCCTAGAGTACAATAAGATCATACAATTCAATACGGTCGGACCAAAATTTGTTCAGGTTGGTAATACGGTCGTATTCTTCATGTCGGGCTGACAGTATTCTTCCTCCATTCAGTTGCCTTTCTTCCTCAGCATCTGTACGGTCGTATTCTTTTTGTCGGGGCGACCATATTCCCTCTGAAAATTTGATATTTTCCCATTTTCGTGCGCTTGTTGTCTCTTGTCAAAATAAATACAACTTTGTGTAGATCTTAGAATATTGGACATAAATAATATCTAAATAAACTCAACTTTAATACCAAAAGAGTCGATTTGTGTTCATTTCATTCACTTATCAAATTCTCCCAAACTGAATTCTTGCTTGTCCTCAAGCAAATTTTTCATTTTTCTAATTCTTGAACAATCCTTAAAGCAAGAGTAACAAGTCATAATCCTTACATAGCCATGTGTAGTTGCAAGTATCGGGAATGTTTATGTATACAATATTAAAAAGGGAGTTTCACTTATCCTGTTGCAAATTCTTTACATATATCATAAATGGTCTAAAGAGTTGGTTTTCACATCACTAATATAAATTTTGCATTCTTAACGTATCCAGCTTCCCCGATTATGCTAGACAATGATGGAAATCACTAATGACTGAAATGAAGTTTCAACACACAAGAGAGATACTTTTTGTTTACATTTTCAATACCGGCATGTAGATACAATACATGATATGCTTTCCCACTAAACTATCCAATCCTTTTGTTTTGAGTTACTCGATCGGGTGTGTGATATGCTTTGCATACTCTTAATTTTGATTGCCTTTTTACTTTGCAATCAAAATCATTGGAGTAGTTATTTTGGCTTTCGCTTCTTTCGCTTCTTTTTCTTTTCTTTTTTTTCTGGTGAACTCCTGTGACTGAGGACACAGGTACCCTGCCACGAGCTTTGCTCAATGGATCTTCCTCTTTCTCTCTCTTGTGAGCCTAACTTACATTTTTACTTGACCATCTTCAATCTAGCCTTCTCGGGGTTACTTTCATACATAAATAAGTAAAGCATTAAGTTTATGATGTTAAATCCAACTCTTCTTCAATTTCATGAACATGTAAAACTTTCACATTTAGGGTAAAGTGAAAACTCATACGATTCTTAGTTAAAAAATTTTCATTCCCGATAAGTTGTACTTTCACCGCTTGTAGACATGTTACTTATGATTTAAGGATTCATGCATATGTATATGTAGGACACCCCAAGAATTTATCGACAACTAGATCAGGCATGCATTTCTCAATCGCAATTTAAAGTAAAACTTGACCTCTAGCTACTCCTACTACAGGCTCCTAATTTTCCTAATTTTCCCCCAAACCAAAACACAACAATGTCCTCAATGCATTAAAATTTAAGGTAGGGGAAGAGGATCGCTTACGAGCTCATTCTTCTCCGCCGCTTGGTGGAGGGAATTCTGATGGTGGGTACGCTAGATAATGATTGTTCTAGATGTGCCAAACATTCATTCTCTCACAGATGTCATACATCATGTCTTGTTGCCTTTGCATGCTCAACTGAGTTTCTCTTATGTCAGTCACTCTATCTTGTAATTCACCTATGCATTGTTGGTTGATTTGCATTTTTTGTGTGATGTCGGCCTGCCAAAGGAGTTGTTGCTCATGATATGTTTGTTGATTCCGAAACATTTGTTGCATTTGTGTTTGAAATGTTTGCCATCCCTCAAATGTGCCTCCACCAAATGATGAAGTATCGGTATATGTAAAGGGCTGCTCTTGATTAGGAATGTCCGACATTTGATGATCTTGATGTTGTGTTGCTTCCGGAGCTCTGTCGCTGCGAGTGCGCCTGATCAAAGGTTCTTCATCCTCATCATCATCACCTTCATCATCATCCATTCTTGGTCTTCGTTGTTCAAGTCCCACTGTCTCGAACATCCAATTTTCTTTGTTTGTCACTGCAACTTTCTCATAGTCCGGCAATGGGTGTGTGTATTGATCATCTCTGAACCTTAAGTGATAAAAGTCTCCAATTTTAATAATCATTTTGATATTAACACATGTATCAATGTCTATCCGATCACTTCCTTCACCCATCTCTAGTCCATCCACATCATATCCAAAGGTTAAAGCAATAGGCGTGATAAGCCCCCCGAATACGATTTTTCCTTTCTCCTTATGTGCCATTTTGAACATGTGCTTAATCATAAATGCTCTAGTGTTGACTGGCTCCTTATTCAGCATAGACCAAATTAGAAATAACTCGTCATCTCTCACCACACCATCATTGTTACCATGCCCACAGTAGATGCCATAATTCTCTGTAGATATCTGAAAACCGAGTTTCGCATGCGAGTTGCCTTGTGGTGAGATGGGAGTGAGGAGCCATCATGTGTGATTTTGATCCACATGTATGCACGCTTGAATGCAGCCTATGGAGTCCGCGGTCCAGTGGAAGGGAGATTATACACTTCATTGAATTCCCTCAATGTCATCTTGTGCTCGTTGCTGAATAGTCGAAAGTATATCATCTCCAAATCATCTTCGTCATTGTTCTTTATCTTCACATCTAAGGAGCTCAAGAACTCTAGCGTGATCTTTTTGTAAGTTGTCCATCTCATAGTCATGAGTCCTCGCCATCTTATATTATCAATCATGTAGTAAACATCTCTATCCAACCCCGGTATTCCCATGGTTTGATCATCCATATACCGAGTGTTAGCAATTTATCTTTTTGCTAGCACTTCGTACAATTTCCTTTGGGCATCATCACGAAATTCAATAACATATTCATTGGATGCTCATCCTTTTTTACTTCCACTAGGCCCGACGGTAGTTGGTTTTCGTTTGAACACCATTTTCAACTTGCGATGCTCAGCTGGATCCTTTGTGACAAACACTCGAACACTTGGTGGTCACTTAAACTTCTTTCTTTGTGCAAGAGGATGCTCTAACTTCTTTCTTTCGTTTACAACATCAACATCTAAAACTTTGTGCAAAATCTGTTGATACCCACAACCAAAGCAAAAGTTCTGAGTTTATGAAGACCATTAATGATGATGCCCTAGATCAATCTCTTCTCTCACGAACTTCTTCTCTTTCTTCTTTTGCCTTTAGATCTTCTTCTTCTTGTTTCCCACCTCTTGATTTGCTGAAGTAAGGTAGGAGTCGTCGGATCTTAACCTCCGAAGCTTTAGTTTCCTCCTTTTCCCCCCGGAAGAGCAGTTTTTCTTCCGTCCAAATGATGTCCTAGGATGGATCCAAGGCCTTCGGAGTTGATTTTGGCATGAGAGAGCTTCAATCTTCACCAAGGGATCTTCTCCAATGAATATGGTGAAAAAGGAGTGGAAAAAAGTAGGAAAGTGGAGAAAATACGAAAGGGGTTAAAATGAAATAGTTAGGGCACAAAAACAACTTTGTCAAGGCCCGATACGGTCGTATAAACCGATACAGTCGGATCGAAATCTGCTCGGAATGACAAATACGGTCGTATCAAGTGAATACGGTCAGACCAAAATTTGGTCGGGATTTCAACTTGATTTTCTTCTTGGGCCCGATACGGTCCGACCGAAATTTTGTCGGGATGAGCACTACGATCGCTTTGTAGTATACGGTTTGTTTCTTTCGGTCAATACGGTCGGGTCGTATTCTCCCTGATTTTGCTGATTTTTGCTCTTCAAATCCTGTATACAAGTTAGAATACACAAAATATGTCATGGAAAGAGATTTTATTCATTCAAATGAGTTATAAACAAAATGTAAATGTGTGTGAAATAAAAAGAATTGGGTTGCCTCCCAAGAAGCGCCTTTGTTTAGTGTCATTGGCTCGACTAAATGTCTAGTTTTCCTTAAGAAGTTGGGTCATCAAGTGTTACTATGATCCGCTCCAAGTGTTCATTCAGTATGTAGGACTTTAGTCTTTGTCCATTTACTACGAAACTTCCTGTAGATTCACTCGAAATTTCAATCGTCCCATTTGAAAGAATTTTGGATACTTGAAAAGGGCCAGACCAC
>LTAE01013903.1:0-12005 GCA_001647135.1 Pontederia paniculata | reverse complement strand
GAGAAGTTTTCGTTTTGGCGGTCAAAATTTACAAATGCAAGTCTATGTTCCAAGACTACGTCGTGGTTTTCCTTTAGCTTTTCTATGGGCAATCTGGGTCCAACGTAATGGATGTATATTCCGGGGAGAGAGATATTATGTGGAAAACATTATCGCATTGGCGAATAGTATGGTGAGGGAGTGGACAAGGGGTTGATTTATTTTATGACATAATTCTGTAATTTTACCTTCAATCAATAATATATACATGGATGGTTACGCAGGGTAACCATCCTTGACTTATCAAAAAAATAAAAAAAATATTTTTTTCCTTTTTTTTGTTGGGAAACTAAGATGACCCTTTGTGGTAGTCATCCTGCTGTACTCAATAAGAAAGGGAATTGCATCATCCTGCTATAATAAAGAAGAAAGGGTATGTAAACATAGAGGTTAAAGATTGAATGTAGTTCAAGGTTATGGCGCACATCTGCTTTTTATCATGGAACTTTTTTTAGAATACTTTATGGTAGCCTTCGATAAGGCTCTGCAGAAATATCATGCTATCTTCTCATCCTACTGTTATTTCATTTCTTTCTGTTTTCATCTTATGGGAGTCTTAATGTGACAAGCTTGAAATGAAATCTATGATATCCTCACTTAGCGGATTCCTTGAAGATATTATGTGAAATCAGTCTCAGATGGTTTTCCAACATTTGCCTTCCTTCCCGTACTCTCTTAGGGGTAACATGGTGGGGTTGGGGGGGAGAGGAATGTCACAATCTTCTGGTTGGGGGACCATCTCCATTTTTTATATTTTTATATATTCTATCCTTTTTACGGTGACATGGAGGCCGAGAAATTCATTGCGTGTTAGCCATTTAAAGTCATTATACCCAAAAGTTGTCAGTTACATGTCAGGAGGACAACACATATAACAGTTTGAATGATGGATGGCAATCTTGTTGCAAAATAAAGTTAGATATCTGAGTTGGGAAAATGGGTAAAATTGAAAAACAGATGCAAAAAATTATCCTCTTACATGACAGAATTTGATTATTCTAACATCATATACATAATAATTGTCTTTCTTTTAAAATATTTTTTTTTTCATTTCCATGCTTTTAGTGATGTATTCCTCATCAGCAGCTGACATCATGTAGTTGGCTCGAAGTCTATAAATTATTGGCCATCTCTGAGGATTTTGACTTAACTCTCTTTATGTGTTCTGCAGATAAAAACTGGAGGCTTGGTTGTTTGGACTAAGAGAGATCTTCTTGTTGTTTACAAAGGAACCAGTTACCAAAACCTCTTAAATGAACTTCATGGTTCGATGCAGACTGTTGACGGGGACTCCGCAAGAGTGAAGTTTGACATATGTCAGGATGAATGTGGTAGTGTATCTACCAAGTCCATCAGAATTGCAAGTGGATCAATTCTGCATAAAGATGCAGAAGCAAAGAGCTACAATGACAATAATATAAAGTGGGAAATGAAAAACAGTGAGAAGAAAGCTGGTGAATCACTCTATGAGAGGGAAGTAAACCGATTGTTAGATGAGTTAGGTCCTCGATTTGTCGATTGGTGGTGGCGTACGCCATTACCTGTAGATGCAGACCTACTTCCGGAGGTTATTCCTGATTTTAAGCCACCACTAAGGCTTTGTCCTCCAAACACAAGACCAAAGCTGAGAGATGATGAATTGACGTACCTAAGAAAACTTGCACGTTCTTTGCCAACTCACTTTGCCCTTGGTAATTATCGTTAGAGTTATATTTGTTCTTGGTGCTCTAACTAGTTGCAAAAGAGAATCCTCTAACTTTGAGGAGAAAAATGACTAAAGACCCTAAAAATAGTAGGCAAAAGATATTTTTCCTCAACTTCTAACAGTTATTACATTCTGTGTTGAAGGTAGAAATTCAAAACTTCATGGGCTGGCTGCTGCAATTATAAAGTTATGGAAGAAAAGTCCCATTGCTAAGATTGCAATAAAAGTTGGACTGCCTAATACCAACAATGAGCAAATAGCATCAGAACTCAAGGCAAGTTCTTTTCAATATATTTATTTTGACAGTTGGATATATTTATTTAGAAAATAAACTTTGCACAACTAAAAGATGATTTTTTTTAGAAGACAACTAAAAGATGACGCCTTTCTATAGCATGCCATATGAAAATTAGGATTTGGTTAGGAGTTACTAGTGTCAATTTGCTTATAGATAGGCAAAAGGTGTAAAACTTAAATCAAAGATGTGTTTTCCATGAATATTAAAAGAGTTCTGGTCTTCAAAAAAAACAATGAAAGATTTCTCCTTCTACGATGTTACTTCTTTTGTGCTGTGCATGCGATCGTTTTTCTCTTCAAACAGGCTTATGTATTCCATATCCTATGATTCCTCAAGACTTTTCTATTTCATCATAAAACATACAACAACATTTCTGCTTCCTGCTTTGTTTTACGATTTTCTGGTTACTATATAGTTTAAGATGCATCTTCCACTATCAAAGTAATTAAAAGCTCTTAGATCATACTTTAGTTTTAATAGAACACTATTTACCATATATAATGTAAGGCTGAGAACTATTGATGGATTATTGATCAAAGTTGCTAATTGGTATGACACTGAATTGAAGATGAAAAACTGAATCGAAAAAGAAGCTATATTTGACACTTGTATAACTTGTGATAAGGTTAAACAAGTAATAATTCTGGAGAATCTTAAATGGGTTGATTTATAAAGTATTCCTCAATAAGCAAGTATCTTTTAGTTGGATGCGTTTTTAGGTCTTTATAATATATCTGGCTTATGTTCAGCTGGGATTGGCATTAGGTAATTTGATAAACAAACATAATTGTGATTAAAGATTTCTGCACCAGAAAAAGAACTGGATCGGTGATAGAGCAAAAATATAAACGACTATGACAATAGAAATCAAATCAAATTAACTGTTATTAGTACTAAAAGTGCAAGACTCTTAAACATAGTTAAATCTACTAACTTGTCCGTTCGCGAGGGCAAATCTCCATAGTCTGTGTGGAGTGGACCAAACTTCAATTACAATGCTGATAATCAAACTTTTCAAAGGCTATAAATAAAGACAGAACCCATCCGTGTATTTATAACATGAAGGGTTAGTTAATACAACTAAATAAGATAATTACTAATGGAGAATCAACATAGCTGCCCACTATTCTTTTAGGGTCCATTATCTTTTTAACTAATACAAGTGGTATCTTATCAACATAAACCCCTCCAAATTTTACCTTATAAAATTTGACAAATGACTTGGTGAGAGATTGGGTGAACATTTGTTATACTCTGAATGTAATAAGTAAAACCTTAACATAATGCAATAACATGGATGGGCACTCAAGGTAACCATCCTTTCCTATTTGAAAAAAAAAGCCTTGTCCTCAAGGCGAAAAGAAAGTTTTTTTTATTGATAATTTTCTGCAAGTACAATGTTGTCGTCTTCAAATTTAGGAAACTCCATCTTGGTGGAAAAATGGAGAGGATATTTGGACCACCTTGAATGTTCCTTTGTAATGTGTATGAAAGCTGATTTCTATTGGATGAAATTATCTTTTAGTTCTTCCAATGATGTTGCATCCACAATTGACGAACTATGTTGAAAATGGCTGGAAGTTATATCAAAGGTACTAGGTGGATAGATGTAACTGTGCTGGTTTGATATCAATGAGAGGCTGAAAATATAAATAATTAGGATTATATAAACAAAAACATTATAACTATTATTAATAGTAAAAGTGCAAGAATCTTAAACACAATTATAACTTATAACTTGTCTGTTCGAGAGGACGAATTTTCATAGTCTGTGTGGAGTGGGCCAAATTTCAACTACAATGTTGATAAACAAACTTTTCAAAGGCTGAAAACAAAGACAAAACCCATCCATGTATTTATGACATGAAAGGGTTAGTTACTACAGCTAATTAAGATAACTATTAATGGAGAAATAACATAACTACCCACTATTCTTTTAATGAGCCCATCATCTTTTTAATTAATACAGGTGGCATCTTATCAATCAGATATTTTAGTGTAAACAAAATTTGTTTTACCTGATTGTTGGAGGAATGGGGATAGGGAATTTTATTTATAATTTTGGCATAACCTTTTGACATACTAGTAAACATAGGTCTATGACTAGGTATATGGGTGGAACTGAATCATGCCAAGGGGTTGAGTTCAGATAGCCTTAACTAGTTGCATGGTTTGTCAGTTTACCTGTTTTATTATCAATCTTAAGAAAAAACTCCTGTCTTAATATGTACTTCTTTTAAAAAATAAAAGGGATTAAGGAATATGCGGAGCAGATTTTGCTCCACATGTATGGAGCACCATTTGGTTTAAAATGAAGGGCTCATATCATGACCTTCATTTAAAATAAAGGATTATGCTCTCTCTCAAAAAAAAAAAATGAAATAAAGGATTATGTGATCTGAACACTTCTTTTATAATTTCTAGAATGAAATTTGATAACATTTCATCTATAATTTCCCTAAATGAACACTTCTTTTATAATTGCCCTAAAAAGATATTTCTTCTATAATTGCCCTAGAAAAACATTTCATTTCTATTTTCAAATTTGTAACACCATTTTGATGAGCAGTTCTTTTGAAGCTTCATGAGCTTGACATGGAACCCTCTAATTGCAGCGTCTCACAGGAGGGGTATTGATACTACGGAATAAGTCTTTTGTCATTCTTTATAGAGGTAAAGACTTTCTCCCAAATGGAGTGGCTACTATGGTTTTTGGGAGAGAGAAGGAGCTCAACTATGAACATCTCAAGGAAGAAGAAGCTCGATTAAAAGCAAGTGAATCACTTTACGATAGTGGCACTGTATTATGCAGCTCAAGTATGGTTGGAACTTATGAGGAATTTCGGAGCATCAAAACTGTACACATTAGAAGCTCTAGTGATCAACTTCAAATGGAAGCTGAAAAGGAGAAGCTGGAGAAGGAATTAAGAGACCAAGAGCACAGTCTTTTTATTGTATGATTTGATTCCCATGATTGATTACTGTTTTGTGAATTGAAGTGATTGACTTGACATTCTTTGCATATTGCAGCTCAAACAGAAAATTGAGAAATCAGAAAATGTGTTGTCTGAGCTCAACTCAATTTGGTATCCTTCACAAAAAGTTGCAGACCAGGAATTTTTGACTGAAGAGGAAAAAGAAACACTTAAAAATGTAGGCCTAAGAATGGATGGATATTTGTTGTTGGGTATGTGTTATCATATCTGCTATTGATATGCCATTTGACACTTAAGCCTGGATCCTGATACTGACTTGTATAGCTCTTTTAATTGCTTGCACAAACTGCAAATCTTATCTTGCATATATGCCAAAGACATCCTTATACTTTCAGACATCATAAAAATCTTTTTTTTTTTGCAGGGAGACGTGGCATCTACGATGGTGTAATTGAAAGTATTCATCAGCACTGGAAACACAGAGAAGTTGCGAAAGTTATTACAAGACAGAAGACATCTCAGCAGATTGCCCATACTGCAAATTTGCTTGAAACTCAAAGTGGTGGAATTTTGGTTTCAGTGGTAAAGCAAACAACCAATCATGCAATAATTCTATACCGTGGAAAGAACTATCATCGTCCAGTAAATGTATTAACTTCTAATACCCTCTCAAAACGAGAAGCGTTACAAAGATCCATTGAAATTCAACGACGGGGGGTACTATCACAAATAGCACTTTCTTCTTTCTCGTTGTAACTTCCTTTTCTCAGCACTTATCGTTCTGTTTGTTTCTTTTTGTGCCCTGCTTTTCAGTCTCTAAGATACTTTGCCCGTCAGAGAGAACAATCGATATTGCACTTAAAAGAGCAGCTGGTGAGTTTTTCCATTGCCCTTCCCTACAAAGCATTTTAATTTTTTGCAGAAATTTCTTACTCCTGAAATTGTATTTTGAAGCTGAAATGTAATCTAAATGTTATCATATGAAACTGTCTTCCGCAGAAAACTTTGGAGCACAAGATCAGGGAGGAACTTGGAAACAATCATAAATCTGAAAGGACTCGGCTGATTACCTTCTCGAGCTGAAATGTTTATCCTGTTTTTTAAGGGGGTAACAGTCTTTAAATTGTCACTGTGATGCCACTGACTCGGGCAAGATCGTATTGCCCAATGGTCAGGGATTAAGTTATTTCATGCTCCTGGTGCTTCATATTAAATATTCCACCAACACATGCTGATCTTAAGGCTCAACGATGCTTTATAGTCCGTGGGCTATGCATAGAAGAACAATAACGAATGAAATATAGGGGAACAAGAGTTGAAGCAAACTAGCGTGCACGGATTGGTGCAGCTGGGTCGCACAACTGTTGACTGACCTTTCTTAGTTTGGATAACATTCTTGATAAGATGTTATTTGCTATTATGATTTTGGGGATTTTCTTGTCCCCTCAAGATGTATTAGGTAACTAAATAAATAATATACGAGAAATAAGTTTCAACTCCTTTAATACCTCCTCAATCAATTAAAAGAGGACAAGGAATTTACAAATTCAGGAAAGTCTATTATCGTAGGGTTGTCTGATGCCCACCGCGAATCCATTCGACTGACCGTCTGTCAATTATTTGGAACCTCTTTCGGAACTCTGAAGTTAGGTAGAACGCATGAACAACATGCAGAGGAACCGGGGAAGACTTCTAGTTCTAGATCTAATTTTATTTCCAAGGGAAGAAAATAATTGTTCTTACAATGACGTGTAATAACGTGAAGGTAACTATATCAGCGTCCTTTTCTAATTAACTCATTTCCTAAACTAAGTCACACCATAACCATACACGTTAATAATTACAACACATAGGAATAAAAGGTTCGCACATTAACATTCCTATTCAAGTTGGGTTTTATGCACATTCATTAAAACCCAACTTGGACTCTTCATGAAGAATTTGATCTCCTATGAAATGGCAGTCCATTTCAATATGTTTAATTCATTCGTGGTACATTGAATTGGAGGTTACGTGTATGGCAGTTAGATTACCATAATTCACAAAAATTGGTTTTCAAATTTTCAAAAATTCAGTTCTGAAAATAACTTACCTAACCAAATCACTTCTGATATAGCTCCCTCCATACTCCTATACTCAAACTCCACTGAAGATCTTGAAACTGTTAGTTTGTTTCAAGTTTAATGAGACTAATAGACCTCCTACCTTAACGCAGAAACCAGCAATTCATCTCCTTGTACATATATATATGCGGCCCAAAAATGCATCGTGAAACACTTTCATTTGATTATTTTGAGCTGCAAAAAGAAACAAAAACTCCTTTTGTAGGATCCTTAAGATATCTCACAACTCGGAGTGCTCTATCCATTTGTGATTATTTTGGTTCTTTCATGAACTAACTTGGGCGGTGCATGACAAAGCAAATCTCTGATATGGTGATTGTCAAAATAGATTAGCCTTTCAACTAATCTCTCATAACTTCTTGCATTATCTATAATTTGATCCTAACTACTAAATTCGTATTTTATAGTGGTCACTCTTTGATTCTATTTTAATGGTGCATCTACTCCCCTATCTCTCACTGCTATAAGCTCAAGGGCATACTTTGTTTGACTTGGGATAATTCCTTTAGTAGAACATACCACTTCTAAGCCTACAAAGTACTTCTAATCATCAAGGTTTTTATTTTAAAGTTAGCTTCTAAAATATGCTCTGCTTCTTCTATCAACTTTGCACAATAACTAGTAAGTAGGTAGATGTAATCCAAATACACAAGGAACACCAAATTGACATTGTGAGATTGCTTAGTGAACAAGGAATAGTCTAGTTTCCTTTGAACATGCCTTGGTGAAGGTTTGAGTTCATTTTAAATTTCACTATCTAGATGCTTACTTAAGGCAATATAAGATTTTTGTGCAATATGTAAATCCGATTAAGAGCTCCCTTTAGATTGCCAAATCATGATGGTAATTGCATATAAATCTCGATCCCCATTGTGGAAAGCATTTTTTTTACATTTAAATGGAATAAAGGCCAATTTTTCTGTGCAGCAATTGCAAAGGTTGATCTAATAGTGGGTAGCTTGGCAATTAAAGAGAAAGTCTCTTTGTAGTAGAGACCTTCCTGTAATATTTGGTAAAAAAGAAGAAGAAAAAAAAATACCCACCGCCTCACAGGCAAGCCCCTCACCTTCCCCTCCTCCACTGAGAGAAGGGGAGGTGTGTTATAAAAGGAACACACCTCCTATCCTCTTGAAGGTAGTCGAGGGGAAGTTAGAGGAAAAAAATGAGAGAGAAGAAAAGAAATGGAGAAGAAAGAAAGAGAAAAGAAAGAGAAAAGGAAAAAAAGAAAAGAAAAGAAAAGAAAAGAAAAGAAAGAAAGAAAGAAAGAAAGAAAGAAAGAAAGAAAGAAAGTACCGCCACCATCTAGCTCGAAAAAGAAGACTGTAGAAGAATGATGGACTAGTAAATTAAGGTATGTGGTAGGGATCCTTATTTATGAATTATCGAATCAATTGATATTGTTAATTTAGGATTGATTTATTTAATTGATTAAAAATAAAATTAGATATAGCATTACAGATTATCCTTAGTGCATTTAAGAACTAGTCGTACATTTTAATAATTAATGAAAGAATTATATATTATTGTTCATATTTAATTATTAATAATTATTAAATCTTTACGGCTAATGAATGGGAAATATTTCTCCTATTACATGAATCAAATGTTTCATTTCATCGGGGCCTTTGTCAACGTTGTCTTTGTCATTTGATCCAACGTTAAATAGGAACAGATTTGATAATTATTGATAACTCTCGGATAGAGTATTAGAACGGAAAGATCCATTAGATAATGAACTAATGCTTATAAGTGCGATGAATCAACAATTCAAAGTGCTTTTCTTGCGTATTCAGGCTTTGCTGCCCCTCACCTTCCCCTCCTCCAATGAGAGAAGGGGAGGTGTGTTATAAAAGGAACACACCTCCCATCCTCTTGAAGGCAGCCGAGCGGAAGGTAGAGGAAAAAAAATGAGAGGGAAGAAAAGAAATTGAGAAGAAAGAAAGAGAAAAGGAAAGAAAGAAAGAAAGAAAGTACCGCCACCACCTAGCTCGAAAAAGAAGACTGTAGAAGAATGATGGACTAATAAATTGAGGTATGTGGTAGGAATCCTTATTTATGAATTATCGAATCAATTGATATTGTTAATTTAAAATTGATTTATTGAATTGATTAAGAATGAAAATAAATATAGCACTACGGATTGTCCTTAGTGCATTTAAGAACTAGCCGTACCTTTTACTAATTAATGAAAGAATTATATATTATTTTTTATATTTAATTATTAATAATTATTAGATTATCATTATTAAATTGATAATTGTTATAATCATGTATGGTTATGATGATTATTAATTATTAATTAATTGATTATCGTTAAATGACAAATAGTTATGGTTAATTGATTTAATGATATTATTAATAATATAATTTACATATTATTTATGATTAAATATTATTTTATTGAAATATCATGATTGTATTGATAATTGTAATGTGTTTCTAGTATTGATTGTAGAAATTGATTGAATCACACCTAGAAGCGTTATTGCATGTACAACCTTAATTAGGTTTTAAAATTGACAACAATTGATTTTGATTGTAATTGGCTTATTGAATAATGGTATCTCGATGGATTGTATTATGGGATGCAGATCTCATCCCTGGATATTCCAAAATCATTGATCATATTGTGGGATGCCGATCTCATCCCAGGATATTCTCAAATCATTGATATATGACCCAGACGTGGGGTATTGTGGATAGGTATTGTGGGTACTATGTGTTATCCGGCTTGGCCAGCCTTATTGACATCGAGATGATCATTATCTTCAATATATTGATAAATAAATACATTATTGATTGATTGTGAATTATTGAATATTGATAAATATCAGATGACATATCGAGACGGATTATTAAGGACGAATATATGGGGACGACTTTAGGAAGTCATAGGAGGGATTTCCAAAATGTCATATGATATAAAATAAGAAAATGATTTAAAATATAAACTTCATTTATTATTGATTGATTATGAGCTATTGATTATTGATATTGGCATATTGTGTGTCTACGGGTACTTATTGATGCTCATAACAATATTGATGATGCAAAGATTGAACATTGATTATTGTTAATATTGAATGATAATATTAATGACTATCATAATGTACTAATAAAGATTGGTACTCATAGATGACATTGATTACTGCTATAGTATAAGATACATCTAATTTATTGATATTGATTCATATTAATGAAACATAGGATTGTATATGCTAAAGTAATGAACTCGTTAGCATATTGTTATTATAAAATGATAATCATTTTCATAAATTGTTAAATAAAATTGAGTACATTGTAAGTTATTAATTATGCTAGGATGGTTGACACACCTAGTATATTATTGATATTGAAATGTGCATTTATTGATATTATCTTTTGAGACTAATATTAGGTCTCTAAAATAAATATGACTACCACATATGACTAACTGGGATGGATTTCCCCTGTATTCTGGATACGTGCAGGTAATAGAGAATAATGAATCGCGGTGCGCTGCTCTCGATGTAAAGATTGCACATGGTATATGTTTATAAGTTTGTTATTGTTATTGAGTCTTATATTGATTATATTTTATTATTAAAAAATTTATTGTTGATTATAATTTCATATTGTATATTGTTTATTGTCGTAGCGTTCCCGGGATCATGTATCGAGTTATTGAGATTAAAGTCTAATATTAAGACTTAAGTTGTTATTTATTAAGTTCTTAAAATATAAGTTACTAAGTTTCTAAAAGTGAAAGACTAAGGATAAAGTCTATTATGTCGGGTCTTCAGGCCGTGATTTATTGTTAGGAAACTTAACTGATATTTTATGGTTATAAAATTTAAAGTTATATGTATATGTTGGTTTCCAAAATTTATTGTAAAAGATTTCTTGTGTAAAGTCATATAGTTAAGATCAAAAGGTTAACACTATTTAGTCATTGGTAGTAAAGTAAAAATATTTTATTAAGTTATAGAGAAATGATTATTTAAGGTTTAAAGTTTTTTTTTTAAATTGTGTTTGCATAGATTCCTAATTATTGAAATTCCAAAGTCCATGTGCAATCGTCAGGTGCATCCGCCGAAGATTGTTAATGTAATGTGGTAAGTCATTATTTGTATATTGAATTATGAACTATGTAATACATGGTGAAATATAGCTATTGATAAATGAAAAGTATAGAAATGGATTATTATGATGTTACGTGATTGATATTCCTTTCTCGAAAATATTTCGAGATTGGGAGACTATTGAAAATAAAGGTTACAATACCTTATTATTTCATATGTTTATGAAGGTAAATCCACATATATTCATGGAGAATAGAGACCCCAATGAGGCTAAATATATGCATCGATCAAATTCAAAGAAGAAGAACAAGATTTATTTATTGATAAATATCGAATCATTGAGGTAAATTTTAAGGGACCTAGAAGTATTGATTTACGCAGTACGTCAAAAAGCAAAAGCAAATGAAAACATGCGAAGAAAGGAATTGTCATTGAATTGAATAAAGGAATTGTCATTGAATGAGTACATAAATAAGTAATTGTGCCTAAAGAATAATAGTCCTTCAGTAAAATACATAAAAGGGCAAGACAAACAAATTCATCGAGAAACTTATCTCAAGATAGAATGTAAAGTTCATAAGAGGCTTTATCGTCATCGTAGAGGAGACTCTAAAACATACTTCATTGTTGATGAAAAAAAATGAAAATAATAGAAATGATACAATGAGGGCCAAAGTGGCATGTATCTCAATGAAATTGATTGTGGTAAACTAACCACTATATTAAATATTGTATAACTCAGATGTCATTTATTCTTGATATTGGATGTTAAACCAACGATTAAATTATAAATAAAAAATATTATTGATAAGTAATGCATTGTCAAGGAGATACATTATTGAT
>LTAE01013902.1:0-12006 GCA_001647135.1 Pontederia paniculata | reverse complement strand
CAAAACATCAATGGTAGAACTGCAAACCAATTGCTCCAAATAGGTTGAGCCTCTCGGATCCCAGCCCCTTTAGACTCAATAGATGCAATTCATAATATAGAAATTAGCATGGATGTAAGCACATAACAAAAAAGAGGATTGGAAAGTCGAATGAAAACTCAAATGCATTAAAAGGTAAGTTCATATAGCAAATAGATAATCTCAAATCATCCCATGTCCTACCCTAATCGTTTAACCCCTAAGAGCCATTAAACACATTTCAAACCTCCCAAGATAAGAGTTCATCATTGGAGATTAATACAACTTGAAATTGCAAATCATACAACCAACGATACTCCCTAAATCTCTAGTTTTCTTCTTCAGCTCTGTTTCTTCTCTTCCTCAGCAATGGAGGCTCCACTCGATGCCCCCTTTCCGGATGCAGAACAAATGCCTTTTTCTTCCTTCTCCTCGCCTTTTATATTTTTCCTCTTCTCCAATCATCGGATGCCACTTGTCGTTTGTACATTCTCTGCCAATATTCCCTGATATCGCCGAGGAACCTTCCTGGTCTGGACCACAACAACAGATAATGGAATCTGCAAACCATGCATTTTATTTTTTTAATGAACTTTGGCAGGTTGCGGCAGCAGATACCCCCAGGTCTAGTCTCTTAGCGTAGATACCACCATGTACAGCTCCATCACACATGTTGTTAATCCTGTAGAAAGAAATCGAGAATAAATTACTCAAATCATTACTAGAAATTGTCATAGGGGTGAGAAGTATATATCAAAGCCCAGGGAATTTCAAATCATGTAAAAGACATAAAATGATGTAACAATGTATATGAATGATGCATAGTTTCGTGAAAAAGTGTAGTCTTTGTGAAAGAAAGTAAAGAGTAAATTCCCTGTCATCAACGTTCAAATCCAAGCGTCACAAGCCAAGACTGAGCGAGAGGTGGCTGCACTGAGGAAGCTGATAGAAGCACCATTCGTGGCGAAGGAAGACGACGACGACTTTGACTGAGGGAGATCGACCCTGCCACTTGTTCAAACACTGAGGACAGTGTTTTGGATAAGCTTGTGGTAGGGCACCATGGTATATCTCTTTTCCACTTTTTGTACTACCATGGTGTATTTTGCTGTGTTTTTCAAATTTCTTGGAAAAATTTCTTCTGTTTTCTTGGAATATATTTTTGTATTCTTGAGGTATCTAGCACTTTCTAGGGTCGGCAAATTTTCGAACACAGAGGTAAGACAGGAAAGCCGATACATGTAACCTCAATATATGAATGATACAAAATGTTTTCTTGACTTATGTTGTCTGTTGACATCACTAACCTGTAATTCTTAAATTGTTTCTTCTCTAACCACTTTGAAATTCCCCTTATTTGTTTCCTGCTTTGGTTCTTCTAGTATTTTTTAGGGAGCATTAGAGATATGTAACCTAGCCGTATTCCTGTCCTTTCTAAAATCAACCAGCAATCCCTTTATGAAACTCAAACACTTCTAACACTTTGTTTTGGGATCAAAGTTCAAGCAGAAACTTAACAATTACCACAATAGCCCTTGGATCTTGGAATTTACTATCCAAATAACAGTTTAATCCTCCTATTTTCCCCCAAGGTAGATCAAGAGTAAAAATCTGAGTGAGAGAAAAATGAGAAAAATCCTCCAGGTGAAAATCGAAGTCAATTTTTGTGTCACAGTCAGCGTCACAACCACTGTCACCACCCATTTTGTAATACCACTTGTGACGACGGTAGAACATATGAGCCTAAGTGACCAAGAGGGTTAGTCGAACCCCACAGAGGGAAAGAAGGTTTCCTGTTGGTTTTTTTGTGTCACAGTCAGCGTCACAACCACTGTCACCACCCATTTTGTAATACCACTTGTGACGACTGTAGAACATATGAGCCTAAGTGACCAAGAGGGTTAGTCGAACCCCACAGAGGGAAACCCTCTTTGATAATCCGCACAATCNGTCACCACCCATTTTGTAATACCACTTGTGACGACTGTAGAACATATGAGCCTAAGTGACCAAGAGGGTTAGTCGAACCCCACAGAGGGAAACCCTCTTTGATAATCCGCACAATCAAGAGACAAAATATCAAAGAGGGTTTCCTATTCAAGTCGGCCCCAATTGTGGAAACATATTACAACCAATTAAGGAAAGAAATGCAGCTTCAAGGAATGCAACCACAATTAAAGAGATCACAATTAAAAAATTAAATTCGGACAAATAAGGAAAGGAATCACAAGGATGTCTTGGCCGGCAAGCGGCGGTTATTGGAGATCATAACAGTGAACTACCGGCAATTAATTGGAGATTACAACACCAAATCACCGATAGTAAAAATCTAAGTGAGAGAAAAATGAGAAAAATCCTCCAGGTGAAAATCAAAGTCAATTTTTGTGTCACAATCAGCGTCACAACCAGCGTCACCACCCATTTTGTAATACCACTTGTGACGACTGTAGAACATATGAGCCTAAGTGACCAAGAGGGTTAGTCGAACCCCACAGAGGGAAACCCTCTTTGATAATCTGCACAATCAAGAGAGAAATTATCAAAGAGGGTTTCCTATTCAAGCCGGCCCCAATTGTGGAAACATATTACAGCCAATTAAGGAAAGAATTGCGGCTTCAAGGAATGCAACCACAATTAAAGAGATCACAATTAAAAAATTAAATTCAGACAAATAAGAAAAGGAATCACAAAGATGTCTTGGCCTGCAAGCGGCGGTTATTGGAGATCATAACAGTGAACTATCGGTAGTTAATTGGAGATTACAACACCAAATCACTGATAGTTATTGGAGATCTTGATCGCACGCCCTCGATGAACTCCCCCTTGATCAAGACACGATGAAATCTCCAATTACAACAAGCAAATAACCTGAGGGAGTCTATTTAAAGAGAAGACCAACATCATTCAAAGGGGAGTTCGGCCAGGAAATCTCTTGAGTGACAACAAGCAAGAAGCCGCTTCCATTAGTTTTCTTGCTAATTTTCGAAACAATGTTCCTACTATCCCTCATGGGACTTAGGGCTAGTTTAGTTTAATTCTGAGGCTTTGTGAAGCCCCATGCAGACTTTCTAGTTGCCATATTTTCTCATCTATGAATCATTTTTAGACGTTAAATTAGATTTCAAGTTTGGTTCTTTACCCCCATGTGCTTAATGCTTGTGAATGATTTATGGTGACAATTTTATTTGCATGATCATCCTCTCTAGTGTAGGTTTGCCATACGAGCCAAGCCTGGAAAGGATCGCTCACAGTTTTGCATCTATCACAACCGAGAAATTGTCACACGTTACAACCCCGCTTATGATGACACTTGTGACGACACTTGTGACAACACTTTTGACAACACTTGTGATGAGTTTGTGATGATCCTAGAAATCGATTTAGCGTTCTGATTTAACCGAGAAAGAGTTGCTTGTGGAATGCTTGATCTTTCTCAAGTTAGTTCAATGGAAGTTGCCTAACTTTATCCTTTGTCGATTTCGAAAGACTTGCATATTTTTGATATTCTGTGTTTTTATCGAAGTTGTTTCTCTTCATTCGGGTTAAGCCTTGACCACGATCACCCGAGGTTGTGTAATCGAGGAATCTGTTACAATTATTGAGAAATGACATTTTCTTAAATTTCCATCAATTTAATGATTCACTTCATTCGGATCAAACTCGAAGTTGTGTAATCGAGGAATCTGTCACTACTGTTGAGAATCAAGAAACCCTTGAAGTAGTCATATCCCTAAGTTTACATTTGTTCTTCTTCATCTGGACCAAGCCTTGATCGGATCGTCGAGGTTGTGTGACCGAGGAATTTGTCACAACTATTGAAGAACAACTCGCTTGTGACGGACGGGTGTGACTATTTCCTATTTTATATGTCTCACACCAAGACGGCCGATTGGTGTGCATTTTTGGGAATGATTAGTCGCTATCAATAGTGTCGGTAGGATTATCCTTGAATTGGGATTACCCTTGACCGGGATCGCCCAAGGTCGTGTAACTCGGGAATCTATCACGATGAGGAGTGTTCGTTAGTGACAAATGATTGTGACGATCCACACATTGAGTTCGATACCAATATGAGTCCTTGTCTGTACATCCTCACTTGGACCAAACCTTGGCGGGATCATCTGGGATTGCATGCAGAGGAATCTGGAGTAACAGAGGAAACATGCCATCTTGTGACGACTAAACAGATTGATTTGAGCATATTGTTTTTAAATGATTTCAGAGGATATTCCTGTGACGACAATGGATCTTTCGCCTGGATAACTTCCTCAATCAATCTAAGACTTTGAACTGTGAGTTCTTGGATTGGATCAGTGAGCAGTGTAATACTGCATGGTTTTGTTTTTTTGAACTCCTTATAGAATCGATTCATTTATTTTTAATGTTTGATAACTAAAGATGATCCTGGGGTGGAACTTTATCTTGGGAATATTTTTATTATAGATATTTTCTCTGTTTACTTTCACATATTTAAAACCCAAAAACAAACCCAACCAACAACAGTTTCTCATTAGTCTAATGTATATTAGTTAAGAATCTTCTTGGAAACATAGTTGACTAGTATATGGATCGATCCCAAAGTACTATAACTATCCTTGCACTTGCGAACGCTGTAGTTGTGTAATTTGGTGTTTTATAAATTTTAAAAACTTTCTTTTCTAGTGTACAGTCGGGTGTCATTAGAGTTGTCACAACCGGATCTTTTCTATTACAACCTGACCTGTTACAGGACGCACATCAAGCACCCCTCGAGCTTACTTGCCCAAACTCTCCCAGGTCTGAGTTAAGGTTCAAATCACAGTAGTGAAAATGACTATTAGTGTGCTTCTCCATATTGCACAAGGAGGTCCCTGTAGCGAGTTTTCGATCGGTGGATCCCAGACCAGATGACCTTAGGTCACCAGGCAAGAACCCCCATGGATCTAATAACCCGAACCCTCCAAGGTTCCAGATATCACATGTCACAACCTCCTCAACTACTTAAACATAAAATTTTCAATCATTTCATATGTAACTTTCTTGTGGTCACATGCTAAACATACGCTTGATGAGTCGATAGAGAAGTAATTATTATCAATAATACAAAGGACATGAAGAACCTAAACAAGAAATTGTAGTCTAAGTAACAAAAATTCTATTTGGCAACAATCTACAATCTATCTTTTCCCAACGTTTTGGTGATAAGAGATAAACTTAAGGCATTAATATTTCGCTATCTACAGGATGTCTCTAAACATTACTCTCAGAAAATTAACACTTCAAGGCATGAGAAAATTTGATGTTTTTGGGTTTTTAATTTTTCTTTTTTTTGGATTTTCATTGATATGATAACCATGCAATTCAATATGATAACAATGTAATAAGCAAAGATGCAGTACATAAAGAAAATATGCAAAACATAAACAAATATGATGCATGAGAATGCAACTCCTCCAAGCTTAAACCTAACATTGTCCTCAGTGTTAAGGCCCAGCCGAAGGGAGGGTACAAAATGAATGAAAAAAAGACACAATGAACATGAAAAACTTAAAAAGTACAAAAGGAACAGACACGACCTAGTCTACTCCTGAGGTGGTGGTGGCAGTGGAGGATAGAACAACAGTGGTTCATAGTGCCCCTGGTCCACATGATACTACGTCGTACCATATTCTCCGTCCTCTCCTGGCGGTCTCCGATGTCTCTGATGTCGCCCTGCATAGAAGTCAGAATCGAATACATGGAAGAAAAGTCATATGCGACTGGTACACAAGAGGGATCAACATCCATATAGGAGGGCTGCTCATGCTAGGCAGGCTCTGGAGCTTGACGAGGTGGAATCATCAGTGGCAGCCGCAGTACGTCAGAAGGTAGTATGATCCATTTATCTTCATTGGCGGGGTCGAACCGCTCCGTCTCTGGACAAGGCAGGACCATGTCAGAGTCCTTGAAAAAGAATATTGTGACTCCCCACCGAATACCCCCAAGCTTCAACGCTTGGACTATGCGCTGGTCCAGAAATGTTGAATCATCAAGTGAGTCGAGATCATCCAAGTCTAGGTTGAGCCGTTGCGCAATTGGGGTAATGAGAGCACCGATTACAATTGTCCCCTTCTCCTTCTTCGAATTCGTTTGAAAATTGCATGACAGAAATGCTCCCACATTCATTGGTGTATGAGTAGCCATGCAATAGAGAAAGAAAAGTTCTGGTTATGTTATCGATCCATCATTGTCTCCCCTCCCAAAAATAGTGTTAGATAAGATCCAATACACATATCGAAAGACTGGATTCTGGATCATTGTACTCTTTGCAATTTGATAGTTAAGGTGGTCGGCCCCCGTGATATGCCTCCAGAAGTCGCTAGCATCAAACTCCTTGGGGATGCACAGATAACCTTCATCTGAAAATTGGTAGACGACATTGAACTCAGCCAAGGTGAGGCTAAACTTGATATTGAAGAGCTTAAAAGAATAGGACGGACTATCACTGACGACATTCTTGATCTCAAACGAGCTCAAGAACTTGAACGCAATAGGTGAGAAAGTTGGCCAACCACTAGTTGATGAAGAACTCCAGGCCAATGTTCCCGAACAACATGAGAACAAAGTCATGCAGGTTGTATTCCATCATGGTAGCTTCATGCACGAACCTGTTGGAGTTAGCAGAAGAGTAGAGAGGACATCTACTCGCGCTCGGTGCTCAGTCTTTTTTAATAGCTTCTAAGGTGGCCTTGGAATGAGGCCTAATGCAGGTGATTGAGGTTGCTCTTCAATAACAGGCTCCTATTGTGCTCGACTTACTTCGGGCGACTTGAGCTGGCCATGGTACGTCACAGGCTGTGAAGGGTAGTTACGGGTCGTGAGATGATGATTCGTGGGGCGTGAGGCGCTGTAACGGCCAAAGGAGGGGCGATGTTTTGCTGTCACTTGTTGGTCACGGGTCATGATGGAAAGTTACAACCTGTGATGATGAAGGTTGCGGTTTATGAATGGGCATGACGGTTGTGGCTGCGGACTTCATCGACGCCCTTTGCGGACTTACGGGGAGTAACATGAGTTACGCCCCGTAAGTAGGTCGGTGACGGCCTCGTTGCAGGTCCTGGTTGCGGCCATGATGATTCTTGCCGAGCGTGATAGCCGTCGTTGATGCTGCCAAGTCACGGGTCATGATGTATGTTGCAGCCTTTAATGGATGAACTCGTGACTCGTGACTACAGTTGCAGGGTGCGATGTTGAATTCTTCTCCTCGTCACTACCCGTCACAAAGTATATCGGGTCGTGATGTTGCTGTAGATTGTGGAACGTTCCCCGTGCCGGCTTCGGAGATGATGGCCGGTGAAGTTGCAGGGTTGGATCCGAGGGTGATGAATCAAAATAAGGTAGTGAAAACTGCAAAATGGTTAGCTATATATAGAAAGTAAAAGCAGTTACGACCGTGATGCAGCTGGTGGGGCGTGAAATCGGCATCAGCATTGATGTGTAATTGATGGGTCATGTCATGAAGTGATTTATGGGGCGTGATGAGTTGTAGTTGTTACTGAGGCATCGTGGATAGGCGTTACGAGGTTGTTGCAGGCCGTTACGAGGCTGTCGTGGCCGTTCCGAGATGACAACATTTAATCTGACCGCGTTGTGGCAAGTTGTAGCTGTTATCGAGGCATAATGGCGAGGCATTACGAGGCTAGATCTGTCGTTGCGAGGCATTACGATACACGTGCAATTAATGGGGCGTGATTACGATGGTTTGACTACATCGTCGGCCATGATGGTGCGTCGTGGGGCATCAAATACAAATGGGCGACGGTTGAGGCAATAACTTCAGCTTGTTACGGCTTGTGATGGATGTAACGACCCATAACGGTGTGGAACTGGTTATGATTGTGGGTCGTGATGATGGTAGCAGGCCGTAAGTTGGGTATGTTGGAAGGTTGCAATTGGTAATTTGTCACTTAAGGGGCATGATGAATTATTACGACCCGTAATAACTGGTGGCTGGTGCGGCTTGAATAACACAGAGCCATTGCGACCCATTATGAAGGTAACAACTCGCAAGTCGGATGAAACGACAATCATCAATTGAACAATAGGCCATGATGGAGACTTACGACCCAGTGATAAGTGGGTAATGGCGCAACAGGTCCGTCGTTATGAATTCTCATGGGCCATAGGTCGGGTGATTTTGGTTAATGGTCGAATGCATAGGATGAATTACGTCCCGTGATGGTGAATTACAACCCGTGAGCTCAACGAATGTATCAATATGTTTGGTGTTATGGGCCGTGATGTGGTATCACGGTCTGTAATGGCTAAGTACTAAATTATTGTTGTGAAATTATGCGTTGTGAATTCGGGTCCTACGTCCCGTGACAAGGTGTTATGGGTCGTGATGTAATGGGAGAAAGGGCTAGGATTAAAAATAGGTAACTAAGGCAACCAGAAGCTTTTAGAGGAATCGACTAGGACTCTAAAATGACAAGAAAAAAAGATAAATCTAGCTAAGGAGATAGGGTTTAGGGAGATTAGTTCTAATTTAAAGTCTTTAGCTTGACGTGGTTCGTTGTATGTTGAGGTTTATGAAGAATGATGAAATCAATAATGATAGGCGGTAAGAAATAAGGAACAATGTCACCAGGAGTATTTGATGTGATCATTAATGCTCGTCATGGTGAAGCTTAACAAAAACTATCAGAATTGCCATCGATTGTTTCTGTTGTTTTTCCCTTGTTTTCCATTGTTGGGCCTTTAAGTACACCAACATTCTCCGGGTGACATTGTGGTTTGTGTTGTTGCTGATCTTGTCTCACTAAGAGGCTCCTTGGTCACCATTGCAATGCTGTTGTTGGTCTATAATTTAATGGTTCCTTGAATTTATTTGGTGCAAATTGTTTTGACGACTCCGGTGGATCCATAGTCAGTGATATTGCCTGGAGCTGTATTGGTAGAATTTTTGGTGTCCAAATAGGAGATAGTGATGTTGTAATAATAGGAGAATCCAAAGGCGAGCTCCTCTTTTTAACTTTCCCATCCTCGATTATGTATTCACTTGTCTCTTTGACACGCCATTCAGTCATCCATGTTCTTCATGGAAACTTTCTTTTAGGCCACAATCTTCATTTGTGTGAATCGTGGCATGGACATATGATGTCTGTTGAGTCATCCTCGATGTCCTTCTGAGATGTAGCATTTTGTGAAATCAGTTGCACAACTTGATTCTCTAATTCATGTAGTTTTGCTTCTAGATCATCAAATTTGAGTTGACTCTCGAGTTGTTGGATAACTTTGTCATTTTCAGTTTTGTTTTTCAGCTCTGTCAGCTCTAACTCCAAATTTTCGATAAGTTGGTCTTGCAGTGTTAGTCGTCTTTCAATTGTTGTGATAAATTGGCCAACCATCTCTTCAAGGTTGCTCTCAGGTTCTGTTAATGTCTTGACGTCATTTGTATTTTTATTCAATTGTCTTAAATTTGATGTCTGCCTCTCCAAATTTTTGATTTGATCTTGTTGTATAGAAAGTTTTTTCAACAAGGAATTCATCATGTTTGTGATGAAAGTTAATGGGTCCATGGAATGCTCTATTGCTTGCTCATGCTGAGGTTTCATAGTTGTTGACTCTGTTTGAATTTCATTTTTGAATTTTAGCTTCTTTGTTTTCCTCAATTTGTTGAATGGTATTTGCTTTCTTCTTTACCATTGAGGGTAGATGATATGTGCTTGAAGACCAACTTGTGTACAGAAAATAATTCCTGAAACATTTACATAACACTAGAGGAAAAGTGAAGGCAACAAAAAATATAATCTCAAAATATCTTGAAATCAGAATGTAGTTGAAGATAATTCTCCGACAATGGCACTGAAAACTTGATGCGTTTATTTTTGTCCCAAAAAGTTTTGCCAAAAACTTTATGCTTGTCGACAAATATATGCTAGCAAGTGCACTAGTCGCTCAAGTAATAAAGTGTTAAGAGTAAGAGTTATCAATCCCACAAGGAATTATTTAACTATCTAATCTAACTTCAGGAGTAATAAGAGATAACAATTATTTTAGGTTGGGTATTTCAAAGAATTAATAATATAAATAAGTAATAATAGTGATATAGGATGATGACTAGGGCCTGGACAATACTAAATTCAAGAAGAATACTTAGAACCTTGTACAACAAACATATATAAGATGCAAATCAATTATTTAGTCTATAGATGGTTAGGAAAACCTAAGTTGTGAATTCTCTTAATGGGTAATTAAACTATCTTATATTAAACAATGTAGAAAATACCCTTTAATGGGTCTATCCTCAGTAAGAAAATACAAGATGCAATAAGATGTCTCCCTAAACTATTAAACCACCCTTAACGTGTTGACCTAATAGACCACAAATGACAATGTCCTTAACGAATCATAATCGCAGGACATGAATTGCAAATAGATTGACCACATTACACAGTTAATGATCAATAAATCAAATTAAGAAATCTCAGGCAATCATGTTCATGAAGAAACAATTCAACTAAAAGTCTCGAAAGGTATATAAGTTCTGTAGTAGCAATAATATCAAAGCATAAAAACTAATACATAGAATATTCAGAATATGTTGTCTCAATCACAGAAAATATTTCGTCCCAATAAAGTATGGAACAAGAAAATATTCTTCTAGATGTTGAGAAGATGCTGAACAACTCCATAACGGATGTATGATCTTGAATCCTTCTCAATAGTCCTTCGGAATAACCTCTGCTCTCTGACTTCTTGCTCTGGTTGATTGCTCTAGCTCTCCAGCATCCTCTCTCAGCCTCCTTCATCTGATTGTAGACGAGGTCTTCTTATACTCTAAGGTTTTCTAGGGTTAGATGATAGTTGTATGTGAACCCTTGGATCAAATTTGCTTTTCGATCAATGGTGACGATGGAAGTCCAATAAAAACTTTTCCAAATAGTCAAAGATATGATAGAATCCAATATTTAATGTCTGAGATCAAATATATTTTTTTTTGGCTGTCGAATGACATCAAAATCTCAAATACATCAATTTTCGTACCTTCATCACGACACGTGACAAGATATCTTCATGGTTTCTCTAGTCATCATGACCCGTGATGAAATGTCACGGCCCATAACTTGAACGCCGAATACTTCTGCAAAATCGCTCTTCTTATCTCACAGCCTGTTATGCTCTTAACGGCCCGTGACACAGAACTTTCCAATGATCAGTCGATTTTGTCGAAACCATGATAGGTGGTGATGCTCCATGATATATGCCTTCATGACCCGTAAGTTAAAATGGCTGCTCTATAAGGGTCGTAATATACGTATTGTTGTAGTGATCTCCACCATAACAGCTCGTAATATGTGATCACGACCCATAATGATTTGAGTTGAAGTTGTAGTGCCATCTGTAAAGGTCGTGATGAGTGCGTAACGACTCATTATGGACTTCCATTCAGCAAATTTCACTTCATCACGGCCCGTAATAAACTGTCACAACCCATGATGGCTTTCGGGGTGTTATTTCTTCTTCATGAGCATGTCCTTTTGTGATTTTCTGGTGCTTCTAAGCCTTTCTTCGCCTCTCAAAGTGATTTCCTACAAAATAACACCCGACAAGAATAGATTTTGGACTCGAAATAATATGAACAAATAAAGATAAAAATAGATGCATGCTATGTCAAAATAATTCAAAATCATGCCTAATATAGGACCTAAAATATATTGTAAAATGCATGCATTAGCCCGCTAGCCGATATCCGCGCAATAGCTGTAGGATCTAGAATGGCACCAAGAGGGTGGGGGGTGAATTGGTATATTAAAATCTTATGTTCTTCTTAACTTAGATCTCTCAATGTTGTGTTAGCGGAAGCAAACATATATGAATATAAACACAAATAGAGAGAAAAGAGTAGAGAGAAGAACAAACACAAGAACAAACGCAAGGTTTGTTATCGATGTTCGGCCGAACTCTTTGGCCTACGTCCCCGCTCCGATCTTCTCCCACGAAATCTTCGGAGTTCACTATCTCCTT
>LTAE01013901.1:0-12006 GCA_001647135.1 Pontederia paniculata | reverse complement strand
TAGACTCAATATTTTTATGTCGTTTTGTTTCTTTTGAATATTATATTATGTCTAGAGATTCTGAGAAGTCTGAGCTTGTTACGCTATATATGAGATATCAGACACTAAATTATATTATTGAGATGATTGACATATAAGTTGCACGCGAGCGCGGGCGCGCACACACACATATGTCGGATGTCCGCAAGCATTTTCCTCAGAGTCGTAAGTGCATCAGTGAAACAAGTAGATAATTATCTTAATAGTAAGCGATTTCAACGTTCGATGGTACTACATCGTAAGGTATCATACATTGAATCGTGTTTTGAATTGTGGCTATGTGATGGTAAACCGATATCACCGTATTATGTATGTAGGGATATTAGTTGACTATTTGAGGTACATCTTTCAAAGCAAAGGGATAGACTTTAAGCTTATTAATTGACTGAAGACTTGCCATCACTTACTGCACTTGGATTCCCTTCTTGGTCTTTTGCCGCTAATTAATTCCCTTTTCCAAGTTGATACATATGAATTGACTCAATATGCTGCTTGTTGCCTTGCACCAAATTGTTTCTGTATGCATTAATTGAGTACTTTCCAGTTTGTTGTTGGCATAGAAAGGGACATATTTCCCTGTTTACAGTAATTTATTGGACACATACATGCAATTAATACTAGTACCTTTCAGTACTGTAAAATGAATTACTTCAATCAATGTTTTTATTTCACTTTTCTGTTCATGACTTCAAGATTTTAAGGCAAAAAAGGCAGATGTTTGATATGCTTTGCTACATGGGAATTATCCTTGGGAAGTTGATTTCTCAAAATTATATATAAATATATATAATGCATAATAAATGATAGATTTGATAAATCATATTTTTTTATCAATTTTCAGATATTTACGAATTTGATGACTTAAGATCTGTTTTGTATCTCTATAAAACATGTAATATGTGCATTAAACTATGTATACATATAGAGAGAGGACGGGGACTAAAACTTTTCAGATAGAATTGAATATAGTGATGGAATAAATAGGATGCATATATACCATAAAACCTTACTAGCTAGATTCCATTCAGTTTATGCCCATGCGTGTCGGCAGAAGTTTCATGTGATGTATATATATAAAGGATCCTTATATAAACCAAGGTCTCGATCGATGTAAAATGTCAATATAAAACAACTTTCTACAAGTTGTTTGGATCACGCCTGCAAAAGAAAAATTTTATAGGAAAAAACAAAAGAAATCACATATTAATCTTAGGGTAAATTTTGGGTTCAATTATTTGAACATTATAAATCAACATTATAAACATTAAGAAAGATTTCAGTAGTCCTTTGATAAAAGATAGTACCAACTCTGATTACGGACACGGATAGAATTAATCCAGTCATATATAATTAAGAATTAACCCTAAACATACATATGGCAGGAATAACCTGTTGAGAATATATCACATGGATGTTCCTATAAATCCTTCCATGGGAGAGACAGATTTGTAAATTAATGACAATGATTGGAAGACAAAGTGACATATAAACTCAATACATGATCATGCACCATCTTGCCAAAAAAAGAAAAAGAGAACGTTCTTTTCTGTATGATGAGCTTGTAGATTCAGTAAATGTGCATCAATCAACTCCTAGGCATGACCCCAATCACATCGAGATAAAACGTTAGTTAGTCAATTTGCCACAATTTGATCCCATTGATTACTTCCCTAACCAATTGACACTTTCATAAAGAAGTAATCAATCTAGTGCTAGTCATATCCAATAATACTTTTCAGAGTTCTCATGCTTATTTTTGTCTATGAAGTTTGGCATCTAAGTGACATTTTTATTGTCACATATTATCCAAGTCACACGTCTATAATTATGATAGATACAACTCTTTGACAATTATTTTCATACAAAATAAATCAGATTTGAAACATTATATGCGAAACATACACCTCAACCATCCCGTGTTGGTAAAGTGTCAAAGTTTCTACCTCCACTTATCAAGTGGACCTTATGCAAAAAAGTTTGAGGTTGAGTGATACGCAATTTCTTCTCGCTTAAAGAGATCTCGAGTTGAAATATTTTTTAATGTAAAAAATATTTTCACTAAGAGTTTACGTGCCACCTCACCTAAAGCGATATATTAATTAGGACGAAGCTCAAAAGTTGTGATGCCTACCGAATAAATATATCACAACTTCGACATAATCAAGTTTATATTTGTGCAGATGCTATATGCTATAATCAAGTTCAATATAGTGTAGGCTTAAGGATGTATAGATGCTATAGATACTAATCAATAGAGGTTGACGTGAAATACTAAGGAGCTCCTCCTTGCTTAGGAGATTTAGAGTTCAAATTCTAAGAATACAGAAATTTTTTGAGAAGTTTCATCCACTATAGTCAGATGTCCGTCTTGAGGTGATACAGATTGGTTGGATGTTAATAACCTCGGATACTACGGGATAATCCAAAATAGATGCTATACTAAAAAGTGTGGTACACATCATTGGATGTGAAGTATGATATATATATATTGTAAAGTTTTATTGAGCATTAGTAGGTACATGCAGATAGGAGTGGCTATAGTCAGGTGTCCGACTCGAGATGACATAAATTAATGGAATGTTAATAACTTTGAATACTATAGGACAATTCAAAATAGATGCTGTACTAAAAAGAGTGGTACACATCATTGGATGTGAAGTATGATATGTATTTTATATATATGTGTATGTATTGCAGAGTTTTATTGAGCAGTAGTAGGTACATGCAGGTAGGAGCGTTTCTCTGTGCTCTGTTTGACCAAGTCGGGTGTGTGCAATGTGCGCATGTGACCCGGCCTGCAATGGAACAGTACAATTTTCGTACCTTTGCATGCCTCAACTTGCGGATCTTGCCTCCCCCCTTCAATTCATGTCCCTCACTAATTAAACTTCACATCCATCCACCTTCTTCTCCTCTTCCTCCTCCATATGAATCAAAAGAAGTATATATCAAGTAGCCAGCCAGCCTCAGTACAACCCTCAAAAGGTATATGAATCTTTGGATCAATCAGTACTCAAAATTAAGTCACGGTATGGGCTCTTGGTTTCGAGCCATCACCACCCCCTTCAGAAAAGCCTGCACTGGCCTCTTCTTCAACTCCCCCAAGGACAAGCAGCTGCACCCCCAAACTGGTAACAACGTACCCTATCGATCATACAAAGTCTTAGTTATAAGCTTCCTCGTATCTTATATATGCATCCATATCCATTCTTCTATGGCCAAAATCCATGCATGTGCAGCTCCATGGCCTCTTTCTTTGCTTACTCATATGCATATATCAAATCTTCATACTGTGTAACAGGCCACCATGAGCATGAGGACAGGAGCTTGAAACTTCATGGGGAGGTCATGGCGTGCACTTACGAGGACGTCCGAGTTATGTGGTCTATTCTCGACAAATCCCGATCCGAAGATCATATGATAAGTTCGTAATGTAACTTTTTTTTTAGTTTTCTGGGCGTTAATCCATTTGCATGGCATGGCATGCATGGATTGATTAGCTAGACATGCATCTTATCTACTGTCTTGTACGTAGCAATTTTGTCACCCTTTGTGCAGCAAATATGATAGTTTCATGGGCAAAGCATTAAGGAGGTGATCAAGATGTTGTATCTTTTTTTTCCTTTGATATATAATGTATAGCTTAATTATGATGTTGCTATAAAAGTCTCTCTCTTTTTTAAATGTGCTAATGCAGTTATATAGAAATTATTATTATTATTATTATTATTATTATTATTATTATTATTATTATTATTATTNATGATGTTGCTATAAAAGTCTCTCTCTTTTTTAAATGTGCTAATGCAGTTATATAGAAATTATTATTATTATTATTATTATTATTATTATTATTATTATTATTATTATTATTATTTTGAACGATAAATATCGTTATTTACTGTATGCTACGTGCATTACACTAAAAAATGTGCTACACATCTTAATCCCCATATATATGTAGCACATTTATACTAAAGGTAAAGTTTTTTTGTAAAGATCCCAATCTTCCGTTTGATATGCGGGATAAATATCGTTATAAGTTGTCCAACTTGTTAAGAAATAATGTCTTTTGCATGAGTAAGAAACTGATGTATTTTCGCGGGTCAACCTCGTTCCATAGTTGAGCTTTTTTGCATTTCTCGTATTATTTTTCATGGAAGGGTGATCGCGGAGTCTTTGAAAGAAGTCCTCTGTTTCTTTTCGTTACTTTCAATATATGTATTTACTATTTTTATTATTTTAAATGATAATTTCGTTACTTATTGTGTCGCACTACACTAAAATGTAAAGATAAATGTAGGGTAAAGTGTCGCATAAATTAAGTGTAGTTATGTAAAAAATTTTTATTTTTATATTTATTTTTAAGCAAGGTCAGTTTTCTAATTAAGTTATATATGCATAATTTGGTAGCCACGTGAACCCATATTTGTATGATAATTAAACTAAAATGTCATCTAATCTACTAATTTCTTTGTTTTACTTTTTTTTTCTTCAATGTTTCTCATCCAACAAATTAATTAGGTGATTTTTTTCCAATTATAAAAGAGGAAATTAACTTAATACAACATCACTAATTGCTTTGATAACATCAAAAAGCTTTTCATTTCCTCTTCCCATGGGGTCGAGAAAGTCGTCGGCAAGGGGACACGGCCACGGACTCTCTTTTGTTATTTTTATTTTTAGTGACATAAACGTCAACATATAATATAATAATAAACAATATATATATAATATTATATATATATATATATATATATATATGTATATAAATTAATAGAAGGATAGAGAAGTTTAGAAGAGTGTATAGCAAATTAACTTTGTCAAATTTTCAACATTTCATAATTCAGAAGAGGAAGTAATAAACATATATTTTTTAAACAAGATAATTATGGTTTAGATAAGAGTGCAAGTAAAAATCTAAAAAACGAAAATGATATAAGAAACCGGCTTAATCCGATATAAAGATAAAAAAATATGTTATTTTTAAATTTAAGGATAAAAGAGCGCAGAGGTGGACGCTATTTCTTCTTCTTAAAAATAGCAGATAAATGAATCCAACTTGAAACTTGATCGCTTAAACATAAATTAATTATATACGGGCTTCAAAAAGAGAATACATACAAACAAAAATAGTTAAAAATATATGATAACTAAAAGATTGCTACTTAATATCTTTTTCTTATACAACAAAAGAAATAAAATGGAAAAGAGTTCCGGTTAAAATTTAAACCCCTTGCCATCGATGTTATGAAAGAGAGAGAAATCGAGACATAGAAAACACGCGAATTTATAAAGCTCACTTTTAACTGTGTTACATTTTCGGATGTCAGATAAAGTTATTTATTTGATGTGGAAAATACAGATGATATAAGATGCAAATAATCAAAATTCTAGGGAGTTTATATGCGAACTCTCAATATAAAATAAGAAACAAAAGCTCTAAAATTGTGTAGGTTTCGAGAGCTCCACCTCCGAACATCCGTATGGAATGAGCGGCTTCGTCGCCTCAATTTAAATCATGAACGCTTAGGCCTCGTGCAGTACTCAATGCGAGTAATCATATCGAATCTATATATGTTGCACAAAACACAGCTATCGCAGCTGCACTTCCATCGCAATGCTCCTCCACCGGCGGCGACGGCGGCACCGGCGCCGCCACCTCGTTGCTCCCATATATTGCCGGTGTTGTCCCCTGCGCGGCCCTTAGCGCACGGCCGCCGCCGCCGCAGGCCGAGGCGTTCAAGACAGACTCTTTCCGACTCCAGATGCCCGCCGGCCGCCAGCACCTCGACGTGGCCTTCTTCTTGTTGCAGTCGTCCTCGTACGCAGTCCATCGATCCCAGCCTTCGACAACGTTCACTTCTTCCCGGTGTACGTAGTTGTGCACAGAGAGAGAGAGAGAGAGAGAGAGAGAGAGAGAGAGAAAGAGAATTTGCTCTTGTTGTGGATGGATGAGTCGTAGTGCATGGCAAATATATATAGGGTAATAAAAAAATAAGGGTTGTATGATACGACTCGAACTCTAATTCCTAATGCTGATTAAAATTTAATTATGATAGAGCAATTAGTTTAATCAGATTAACTAATTAAGGTATCTTTGTCATACTCGGATCAGGTAAAATTTTAATAAGCTCTTTATTCCGTTATTTAATAACGGTTTTTTCAGTTTTCTTAATTTTCTTTTAAAACTAATTACTTATGTATACATATATATAAACCCTTTTCAAAGTGTCTTAACTTCTATAAAATTATAATTTGAACTTAATTTTAAATTTTAAGGTATAAAATATTTAAAATTTAGATCATTTCATTAATATCATTTAATATTTATTCCTTCAAGATTTACAGTGTCTCCGTAAAATTTTAGTTTGCAAACTATATCTTGCCTAAATTATTTTTAGAAAATTAAAAAAAAGGAATGTATAGCGCTTGTACATAAAATAATAACACTTTCTATACAAATGAATAATATTCAAATTATTTTGTACGGATAGTGTCGTTACTTTTTGTTGCGTTGCACGCACTGCACTAAAAGTGCGCTAGACGTTCCATGCCCCCTTCTAAAATATAATCTATGAAAGAAAGAAAAAGTAAAAATATGATAATATTTTAAGCTGGATGATGTGCTGACACTTACTAAGTTAATAACTTATATCTTGATATGACATTTTTGTTTACTCGGTAACTTAAATCACAAGACAAGTGATTCATGATTTTGCAAACGCTGAGTGATCTAAAATTTAAGTTTATAAAAAACTGAGTGACTCAAATAATAAGTTAAGAAGAAGTAAAGTGGTAGTGTGAAAAATGTTTAAGAAGGTGTATAAAAACTTATACACGATAATTAATATTGGATGCAAATATATACTATAGCATACGAGAGGTAAGTGGAATCAACCATTTTAAAATTTTGACACTTTATTCATATTTTATTAAATATAATTTTGCATTATACATATTTTGGCAAAATATTTTAAAAGATAATACTCATGTTGATGTAGTATCAGGAACCAACAAATAAAAATAATTAAGTGCGTTGATTTCTTATATATATCTATAACTTTGTAACTTCTTATCAATTTAGACTTTGATGAGAATTAGAACTTTAACTAAAACCAACACTATGGTGTTAATAGGCCCTATTTGAATGTTCTGTAAATATTTTCCACGTTTTAAGAAACTATGATAAATCGCATTTTAAAAAGTGTCTTGCTGTACATATATTTATTTTTCAGCGAAAATATATCCGTTTGGCAACATTTCAAATACTTTAGAGTTATAAACAAATTATATATTTTATATGCTATATAATTTCAATACAATATTAATAGCTTGTGTTATTATATAGTATGTTGGCTAGTTGCAAACTTAGTACGATTAGTAAACCATTTTGATTTTCTTATGGAATAATTTTAATTGCTCTTTTCTAAACCTATAAATGCAATCATATATGACATATTATTATAATAATAAAATATAAATACACTACAAGTAACATAGTATGTGGGTATACGTTATAACAAACTATCTTGTAACGCCCCCCAAACTCACACCTCACCACGTGGTAAAGATGCGGACATGAGGATATTACTTTGACTTATGCTTTGACCATTTGACTAGTCAATAAAAAATTATAGAATAAATATAGAGAAATGAAACAATACTAAGATGACTAAAAGGTCCAATAGATAAAAATGCGGAAGGTAAACAAACTGGGAGTCTACATGTCTCTCAACAATAAGGAGTTCAATATCTTAGTAAATGGTCATACAACTCAATTATTCAAAATAGAGAGATCTAATGATAAAGAAGACTCCAAAGACATCCATGTACAGATAGGATCCACCACGAGCTACAGTTATCGCACATAATCAGAATCAGGAATTCACCATAGCTTAGTTACCTATAGAATTCAACACAGGAGAAACAATATCGTCAAGGGCGGAGACATATGCGTTCCCATGCCTGCACGTGCAGATACTGAAATAAGTTGCACATATATAGAGTAGCGACAGATATGTTTGCCAGCACAGTTGGTTATAGGTTCTATGGAGCATGAAAAACGTCGCCTGTTCGAAACCCATGGCTGCTAATTATTTTGCCTTTTACTCCAACTCGCTACACTTGAAAGGAGCCCACTTAAAGCCCAATTAAAATTATAAACCCAATTATTTTCTTAAGCCTAGACAATATTAATATCCCAATCACTCTTAATTATATTTTTTAACCTCACATCTATATAATTTTCTTTTAGTTTTTCTTTGTCAAGTTCTCTCGATTGTGTCAAGTATTAAATATATTTTATTATATTACATTATTTTACTAATACTTTTAGCTTATTTTATATATTTTTTGTTATGTTCTTTTCTTTTGCAGCATAGATATAATTGAAATTAATATCATTAATTCATTGATATTTTCTCGAGGTATTAAATTTTATTCTTTTATATATTTTAGTATAGTTATCACAATTTATAATATTATATATATATATATATATATATAATTTGCATGTGATTGTTTTATTTATTTTTTGAAGAATTATTCATATTTGATATCATGTATCATTGCATTGTTTGTTTGTGTTGTTAATATTTAAAATGGAGTAATATAGAAACACAATTATTAATTGTTCATTTTTATTTTGTAATATATTTATTTCACAGTTAATAGTTTTTTTTCTTTTCTTAGGTTTTTATTTATTTAGTGCATTTGATCATTTTCCAAATTTAATTTAAATATTTTTGCAGTTAATTATATTACTAGAAAAATATTTAGATAGGGTGGTGAAGTTAGCTTAGTAAGTTAGTTAATTGGCTGGTGAAGTTGGCTTAGCAAGTTAGTTGTCATATTTAATGGTGTCAGAACAATAATAAAGGATAAAAAAAGAGTGGTATTTAGATAGGATGGTATCGCTTTTAAAATCTTAACATCATTCGTCTTACTTATTTTATTTTTATTTATTTTATATCGATAAAAAAACTTGATTGTCCCTTTCTTGTAATCAAATAATGAATTTTTTACACAATTTGATTTGAACACACGTTGCGTTCTATGTATTAACCAATCATGAATTTTTATTTTACATGGATCGGAAGCGTGTTCGTATATTATGTTTAAATCGTGAACCCACTAAAAAAATTCCTGGCTCCGCCCCTGGATATCGCATGAGCATAAAACACTCAGTTTGTAAGGCATCAAGTACATAAGATAAATAATAAACATTAGTATGAATAATGATATCAAAATGACATTAAATCAGACTTTTTGTATTATACTAATGATCACCATAGTAAGTATAAAAGTACAATCATACTCTCTTGGAACAATGCTAGAGGTTAATACCTACCATCTACATTAGAACTATTAGGGAAAATCATTCTTATCCTGAGATTGCATCAGGAATACATCTACCCTGGAACAACATCATGGAAATATCTTGGATCATCAAGATTGTATCTCATGTCCTGAAGCAGCATCAGAACATAGATAGAGAAAATCATATCCTAGAATAGCATCAAGATTATACCTCTGCCCTAGAACAGCGGCATGACATAAACAAGATACAAGATCCCTGTATTAGTGTAAGTACTTTAATATGAATCACTTTAGCACTATTAAATCTTATCCCATAAATGTGTTCAGATGACTTTGGTAATTAACTGTTCATGAGTCTTCCAGGTACGTTGACTGCTAGTGGTGGTGCACTAACCACGACCAATGCCCTAAAAGAGGATGATGCACGTGAATCATCTTCGTTGAACAGCGGGAGCTGAACAACAAGAACCAGAGCCCACCCTATCTCATTAACATTGCCGGCTCCAAACAATAGTCGACATCTTATTTGTGTTATTAATCTTGCACCCTTACCTTAACAAGACCCTTAGGCTTTATCTAGAATTTAACCCATCTAAAATCAGAATGAAGAATCAAAATCAAGGATTAGGATTTCTGCCTACTAGGTCGGGGACGCGAACCGTGTGATAAAAAAATGGTCTATGTCTTATAGAGTCAACACGGGCTGCGTCAGGGTGACGCGGGCCGTGTGATGTCTAGGGTTTTCGCCGCTGCCGCCGCGTCTGTGTCGCCTCGTCGCGCCTCGCGTCCGATGTTGTGCCCGCGTTCAACGTTGCGTTCGTGTTCACCTTGTACGCCTCGTGTCCGATATCGTGCCCCATGTCGTGTTCCGTGTCGCGCATGCTGCTTGACGCTCGCCACCATCCGCCTGCGTCAAGTCTCCTATCATGCACAACACCCGTGTAGCCTACCGTGTTCCGACGCCGCCAACCGCGCTTCACTTGGCCTTAAGGTTTGTTCAGCAGCCGCGCCGTGTCGTGCACCATGCCCCGCGTCCATCCGCCTTGCGTCCGCCAGGCACCCGCCGCGTACCTACCGTCTGACATGCCCTGTCAAGCGTGTTCAACCCCCATCATGCGTGTGCATCACCTCAAACGTGCACCACACTGCTAGACGCGCATTGTGCTGCCAAGCTCACTCGTTCACGCGCTTTACGCCGCCAGGCACACTTAGTTCCTGGTACGTGCTCGGTCGTGCACCGAGCTGATCGGCGCGCGTTTGCTGCCTCAGATCCGATCGCGCGTCTAATCGACGTGGCCCGTTTTGTGAGAGATCAACTCCGCATACAGATCATACAAATGCATACCTCTAAAGCACAACGAGGGAAAAAAATTCAAGAGACGTGCAAGGTTCATCACATCATCTTATGTACAAGGAATCCGTCGGGGAACATACATTCGTGTTCGTCAGGATTTGTACTAATCTTTTGAGGACATCCTCTTTGGCGTTTCTCTTTCTAAGATGGAGGATCTTCCTCTCCTAGGTCGAATAAAATTCAAGGGATGAGAGAAGGATCGAAGAAGAAGCACGAACATAGGGGAGAGAGGGAGAGTCTATCTTATCTAGGGTTGGTCACAAAAATTCTGAATAAAAATTTGTGGTTCAAACTCTTATGAATTATTTATAATTCAAGAGTCCAGATTTATTGGACAATTACTTAATTTTTAATTTAAATTAATTAGGATTTCAAATTTTAAAATAATCAGGATTCTAATTTTTATTTTCTAGTTATGAGAATATCTTTGGAGGAGATAAAATCTGAAGAATTTTGAATTTGAATTCGATTGTAGAGATATTTTTTAAATTGAAAAATTTAGAGAGTTAAAATAAAAGTTAAAATATCATATTATTATAGCTATCATATGATCAGAATGCGTTGGACAGTCGGTGTTGTAATGACGAGTGGAAATATCATGTGACTCAAAACTCGCACAAAAATAAAATGGAGATAATTAGAAGTCTGACTTGATAAATCTTTTTACTCCATAATGATAATAAAACGTCCATTTCTTGTTGGTTAAAATTTGTATTCAAACAGTGTTTGATAATTTTTTCGTCAACTGAAAATCTGGTTTTCATAGAATCCAAATTTTACGGTACATTAAGAGATGACGTAAGTTTAATACATAATAATTGAAAATAATAAAAAGAATTTCGACAATTAAAGATTAATTCTCATTTTGTAGATTAGATGGACTTCATATACAAGAAAAAAAAATAAAAAGGGAAAAAAATGTCAAGAACATTAACTATATTCTCCTTAGACCTACGTGCATGGATTCATATTTATATATATGCCATGCATCTACGTATTCAATCATAAACGCTTGGGCCTCTTACATGAAGTATTTTGAGTAGTGTTTGAAGCGATTAGGGGCTCCCTTTTGGGTGGTCATTTCTGCTCGACGAGGCGAGCCTTTAATAGGCGCGTTTGCTCCACCGAGTCCGCCCCTGCCGCGCCGTTGCCGCGTCTTCCGCGGTGCCCCATCACGCCCGCGTCATCCCGCGGGTTCAGGGCTGTTGGAGCGCATCTCCTGCCTCCAACAGATCTAGCGCAAGATGCGCTCGTTCGATGACCACAGAGGTCATAAAAAAACAACATCTCCC
>LTAE01013899.1:0-12010 GCA_001647135.1 Pontederia paniculata | reverse complement strand
TTTCTCTTCTCCTTCTTTCCTTCTCAACTTGTGGCAGACCTCTCCCTTTGATCCTGCTGCAACCTTGTCACCTCTCCCCTTTGATCTCCTGTTGGGATGAAGAAGAGCTCCTTAGGTAACTCCTTGAACTCTTGGTGACACTAACTATGCCAAAAATGGGGAATTTTCGGAGGAGAGAGAAACTGGTGGTAGAAGAGGGGTTTATAAGTGGAAAGTGAGTGGGTTTAGGGGTGGAATGGGAGGCTGCCACGTGTCAATGGGCTGGGACCACATAGTTGGGGTATTACAAAAATAAAGGCACCAGTAAATCATAAGAGAGAGATAAATCTCAATGACACAAAGTATCGAACGTCTCAACTACAAAGTCTTGAGTGAATCAACATATTGCACCACCGTCGCGGCCTAGAAGAAGGAATCGATTGACAAATCAGTACTAATTACAATTCACAGAACACATGAATGGATATGATGTGTTCTTGCTATCTGTATGCACCTAGGTTCACTCTGACAGCATCCTTGTAGGAGTAGTTCCGGTGACCGAATATGGAGTCTGTAGCAATCCAAGAGTAGGAAGGAGGAGACGTACGTGACGAAGGCAAAGCAGAGCATGATGATGGGCCCGACGATCCAACCAAGCTACGTTGTGCTCCAGGCGAGGGACAACACGCCGGACCCGATGACCGTCGTGATCATGTGCGCGACGCAAGTCCATAACGTCCCTGATCAAAGAAGAACCTGTCGGTCGGCTGACGGCCATGGGATCAGAGTTCGCATGAGTACCTACGTGCGGCGGCGCGCCCGGTGAGGCACATGAAAGAACGGTAAAGGAGTCGAAGCATGCGTGTGAGAGGTTACTTGTTCGCTTCTTGCGGTCGTCGTCGAAGGAAGAAGCTTCGGCGAGCTGGAAGCATTGAACCGCCATGCTTTATCGAGCGAGTGACACCGAATAGTGTGTGCGAGGATTTTATGTGCACTTACGGGGGATATATATAAAAAAACATGGCATGGTACATGAATTAATTTCTCAGCACCAATTTTTCTTGGTCCTTAAAGAATAAAGAATTGAGGACTAATTTTAAAATTTGTCCTTAATAAATAGTTTTAGGAACTAAATCATGAGTAGTCCTTAAAACATTAGTCCCTAAATATCTTTTTTGTTGTAGTGATATAACCCCTCCAACTTCAGCGTGAACTTCGGTACTACTCTTTCCCCTCCTACATGTGCATCGGTCAAGCTCTTACGTGAGTGAACAAAGTTAACAACCTGAGCTTGCTTCTGCATGGGGGCGCAAAAGAGATATGAGCTCCTATGCACGGACAATATGTTATGGCTCATCAACGAGCTTCAACACCAGCCTAATAAGGCTCACTGCAAAGCTTTTTTGAGTGTGTCACATAGTTGGACACGGGGACAGAACCATGATTAAATATTGGGGGGGCCAAAAAATTTATTTTAATGATAATACAATTTTATTAAAAAATAATACACAATAAAATATCAAAATAAATATTTATATTCTGAATAAATAATAAATTCTTTAATATTTATAATTAAAAATAAAAAGAGAAAAATATGTGTAGTAAATGTGCATAGTATTGAATTAAATCACATGATTTATCGCTTTTTAATTTCGCTAATGTGATCGTACTTTGAAGATAGAGTATTTGATGTGTTAGTTTAGCACTTACCAAAAGTAAAGACTATCACTTATCGTTAAATTCAATATTATTTCTTTAATACTAAGCATAAGAGACTATATTAGATATAACAAGAGAGAAAAATATAAAAACAAGTAATTTATTTTTTTTAAAAATAATAACTAAGAGAATAATAATGATGATATATTATACATATTTAAATAATGACTGATATGCTTTGAGCTCATAGTTGAAACAATATATATGTTAAGTCTTAAAAGTTGGCTTAATATTAATATATGTGGAAGTTAAAAGATGGCTTACTCCTTAATTATATGCATATTAAGTCTCCAATAGAAGAGCATAATTAGTGTAACTAATACATATATATATTATCTAACTTTAACAATTAGGGGGCGATGATTAATGCTAGTACTAATATGTACTTAAAAATGAAAAAGTTGGGTGGGGGGGCATAAAATACAACGTAGGTCCGTCTCTGGTTGGACATCAAGCTCTTTGTACAATAGAGGTCGTTGACGAGCTCTTGCACATGCGATAGAGCTCTTTGGTTAACTCATATTCGTGCTAAAATGCTCGACATTGATTTTGCATCTTTGTTACACAGCTTGGCATCTTGCGCTGTGTGAAAGAGCCTAGCAACAATCTTGATCATGTCGCTAGTGAAAGATCTCAACATATCTTTCTTGAGCTCTTGTGCAAAATGCACAATGCCACGTGCACAAATCGATATTTGACATTCAAAGCGATCCTCGAGACAATATGGGAAATAAATTGTGTCTTTGATTGTTGACTCATAGTCAAAAGATATGAGAATAAGAGCAAATATATGATATAGATCAAGATGAGGCAGAAAATGACATTAGAAGTATAAGATCATGATATAAACATGAACATGCGAAAGACTATAAACATGATTAACAAAAAACCTAATTCATAAACTTGACATTGAGATAACCATACATTGTCCATAAAAATCACCAACAACTTGAATAAAATATGCGTCACTTGCCCGAAGGTCATACTTAGTCTTTCATTAACTAATTAAAAGATCACATGGCATAACATAAAAACAACACTAAGACAATATCAACTTTCGATATGCGTCATCGATCTTAAGCAACTCAATCATTTTAAGCAGCATCATACTTCTCACCTATAATATCTAAAAGCAGAGGACATTCATCACATTAGAATATGTAAAAGGTTGAATTATGGATGAATCATATAATCCCTATATGTCATGCATATAAATATCATAACAATCATACAATTATAATAGGGCCTTTGGTCTAATCATGCGATCATCATATGATCATGTATTTTACTTTAACTTCTTAGGACATTGTGCTCGTAACTTATTTTAAACTTATCTTTCATCTTGTTTACTTTTTTATCTTGTTTATACATTATCAATATAATGCATTGCTTTAGTTCTTATCTTCCTTATGCATTATCGATATAATGCATCTTAGACATAAACATCTTCTTAATGTTGCCTTTCAATTCAATATCCCTTTCAACTTGACTATATCATTCATATCATATTCATCATCTTTCATTACTTATTATGTGACAACCTTAGAAGTCAGATTCTAACTTCACATTAGTCATTCTCGTGTCACATGTTCTTTAAATTTTCTTATCTTGATTAAGAGTCATCGACACACCACCTTCTTTAAGTTGATCAGACCAAGGACACATTGTGTACCCATCATATTTTCATTCATAGGGCTTAGGAAGTACACACCAATTGAAGTGCGAGAATTACTTCCTGAGAAATATACACACCTTTTTCAGTGCGGAAATTTACTTCTCCATCTTCTTTAGGTATGTCTAGACTTCTCACCATCTTCTATTATAATGCATTAAGCAACAATACATGTATAGATAATCTTTTAGGTTAATTATGACTGAACATGCATATCACTTCTAAGTTACCATCATACATCCTATCAATTTCATCATAAGGAAGTATATCTTAACATATTTTAATGATCATTACTAATAAGTTCATCCATAATACATGCCTCATTTTAATTATGAGTGGGGTTAATATTTAAATAATTTCAAAATCAAATCATAAATTTTAATTCATCTTGGACCGACCGAACTTTCACTTTGACTAGTCATGGTAAGCTCGATTGACTCCTATATTGTGAACGTGGCATTCGATCGACCACTTGGATGATTGAGGTGGATTCATCTAATGGTTTGACTAGCATTTCCTTCATCATTAAGTTATCTGACCAATCTCATATGTGATCGGGGTAGGTTCAACTAGTGGGTCGACTGGCTATTAGAAAACTTCGAAAAATTTAGAATTTATCTTAGGGGTTTCTCCTTAGTTTTCATGTGCATTCTTAACATGTCAGTTCCTAGGTTCTACATCACACATATGAAAGCATTCAATTTCGAAACAAATATCATACATCACTCATTAAGAAGTAATTAGAAAATATAACGTAAACCCTAAATATGCATGTCATATCCTTAATCCTTCTAATTTCCTTCTCCATAATAGCATTGAACCAAGATGATTCAATATTTGCATGACATAAACAAAATGATATGGAGAAGAAGATCCCCTCTAATACCTTGCTTGTAGTAAATTCCTAAATTCTAATGTCTTTTCCTTCTTCCCTTTAAGCTTTCCTTCTTTCTTTTGATGTCCAATTATGAATATCTCTTTCCCACTGATTTTATAATAATGCCTCCTCCTCTTTGCCTTGTTTTTCTACTTTCCCTAAGAGAGCCTCAATTTGCTCCCTTTGAGCCGCTGACATGAGAAACAAAGAGAAGGAGATGGGGAAAGCAGGTTGGGTGGGGGGAGATTATATTGTGAGGTTGTGGAATTTTTAGTCCAATAGAAATAGATTTTGATGGCCATGTGGATCCATTCCATTGGAGGCATTACATTACAACCCCTTAAAATAAATTTGTCATCAAATTTGACTTGAGTTTTAGATCTCGCCAAATAAATATGGAAATTGATCTCGCATATCATCATCGAGTTTTTCATGTCACTTCTTGTCCTTGATGGTGTGTCCATGTGACTTTTACCATTGGACAATCTTATTGTGCAAGTGACGCTCACGATACTCCAATGTTTCAGTTGAGTACTCCTCATATGTTAAATCATCAATAAGACTAGGCTCTTCAAATTCCAAACACGTGTGAGTCATCATAGTTGTACTTATTGACACATGAAATACATTATGTATTATTGCATATGATGGTGACAAAGCCAATCTATATTCCACTTCACCCACTCATTCCAAAATCTCAAAAGGTCATATGTACCTTGAACTTAACTTCTCTTTTCTACCAAAGCGCATAACCTCATTAGTGGATGAATCCTTTTGTAGAACATAATTGCCAACATTAAAATTTTGTTCTATTCTTCTTTGTTGCCGATCTTGTGCAACTCTCAATTTTTCTTTAACAATGTCAATCGTCTTGGCATACTTCTTTATTAAATTTAGTCTAATTAACTTACTTTTACTTACCTTGCTTCAACATGTAGGTGAGCTACAAGTCTTTCCATATAAGCTTCAAATGGTGCCATTCCAATGCTCAAATGGTAGCTACTCTTATATGCGAACTCAACCAATGATAAGTGATCATCTCATATTTCCTTCCAATCAAGTGCACAAACCCTTAACATATCCTCTAAGGTTTGTATAGTTAATGCGTGCTAAGTTAGTCATATTGTTCATAGTATTTTTAGTATCATTTTCATGCATTTCGTTATCATATACATCATTTTATCATTCATTTCACTTTATTTTAGTTTTTGAAGTAAAAATATGAAGAATGTTGTATTTTTGTGTATTCAGCGGTTTGGCTGTGTGATTGAAGAAGACCCAAGTTTATGGACTGAAAACGCATGAAGGTAATATAAAATTCAGGTTTTCGCAGACCGTGGCGGTCAACTCACGGCTGTGAAAACCACTCGTGATCTCACAAGCATGATCGTGCATATGTTTCACGATCGTGAACATGTTGAAGAGAATAAGCTTATATACATACAACTGAAAGGTCACGGTCGTGATTTTCATATCACGGGCCGTGACAATTCAATATCGATTACATGACCTTTCGTCACGGCCGTAATTTCAAAATCACGAGCCGTGACAGGATGACGATAAAGAAACACTTTGGTCACGGTCGTGACTATTGGGTCACGAGCCGTGAGGCTTCAAAACTGTTCGGTCATGGCCATGATATTTATGTCATGGGCCATGACATTTGTCAATATCTATTAAACTCCTTCGGTCACGGCCATGATATTTCTATCACGGGCTGTGATAGTTTATAGGAAAATTTCAAATAATTATTTTTAAACCCGTTCTTATCCCAAATTTAGCATAATTTTCTTTAAAACAAAGTTTACTATCCCAGGACTCTCCATACCTATAAATATCATATGAAGGCATCAATCTGGGAGAACTATCCAGCAATTTTCATCTATCATATTTTTGGAGAAAGATTTTGAAGAGAAATTGTGAGAAATCAAAGAGCCTGGAGCCAAGCCAAAGGCCTAAGAGAAGAAAAAGAAAAAATTCTGCTAATTCTGTGAAGAAGGTGATAGTCATATTAGTGGTTTGATTCATAGTTTGTAATCTTCTCTTCTCATTTTTTGGTGAACTCCATGTAATTTGTTTAGTTTATTTTTTTGGAGAATTTATATTGTAATGGAGAAACCTTTGAACCCTTTGTTGAATTAATTTTAGTCTTGATTTTTTTATGCGTATGAATGCTATGTTTAATGTTTTTTTATGAATTTCTCTGAGATTTCGAATCCTTGCTAACATCTTGGAGAAGAATAGTAAACTCTTAATTATCTTCGAACTTCTAAAGGTTATTTTTGAATTTGAAGTTGAAGCATTGCATACCACATCTGGGTAGCACCTTGGAGAGGGATATTTAGGTGTGAGTTCTGTGAGATTATCGCCCTAAAGAGGGACGATCCATAATTTAAGAGATACATGTTAATGCGTATCAAATTATTGATAGATTAGATTGACATCTTAGAGAGGAACAATATAATCTATTCAAAGTTGAGATAGTTGTGCATCCTAGAGAGGACATCAAAATTTAGGTATAACCTAATCCTCGAAAGAATTATTTAAACTAAAAATTAAATAAACTAAGTTAAATTAATTTTGTCCTTATTCATCTTACATCATCCTAATCCGAAAAGCTCTTGTTATCAAACTATTTTCTTCTCTTTCTTTTTCTTCATTTTCTATTGAGAATTCCTCTTTATTACAAACATGTTTTCTATTATTAGTTGCTGAAATTAGATAGATAGAATTAATATTAGTCCTCGTGGGATTGATAACTCAATTCGTTATTGAACTATTACTTGATACGACTAGTGCACTTGCTAGCGATATTTTATGCATAATTAGCATGCATCAAGTTTTTGGCGTCGTTGCCTGAGATTAAATAATTAACTTTCTGTTAATTCTAGTTTCATTAGCAACTTTGAGATATTTTTTTTATTTTAGTTACTTTCACGTTTCTTCTAGTGTTGTGAGTTTTTCAGGATACATCTTTTGCACATCACATGTTCAGCAACACATACGACATCCTTAAGCACGAGGAGGCAACACCAACTTAAAATATCATTAAAATGCCTCATCAAGCTCAGCAACAAGATCCCTCGATGGACCCACTAGCCATACTCACACATGTGATGAGTCGACTGCTGACAAAACTTTTTGAGCAAGAGAATCTGATTCAATCTGTGAAGAAGCAAATTTTTGATCTAATGGAGAGCATCAATGATACATATAGTGTTATTGATGACAAGAAAATATATATCCAAAAGGCAAGCCCAATCTCTCAGAAGCAAGCCCGGATCTCTATTTTGGAAACAATCTCTGCTTGATTTATATTCGTTTCCATATATAAAAGATCTAGCATATCAATATTTGAATTCTAGTACTTTGGCGTGATCTAAGAGAAATCATAATATACTTCCTATTTTATCCGCCTTAAATGTTAAAACACTTGATTTGTTAAACTATGTATATCTTTCTTGTTTTGTGCAGATAAGATTTGTTACGAATTTTTGGAGATTCTGCAGAGATTAAAAGACATAACAACCTAACAAATCTGGAGGAAGATAATTATGTTAGCAACCGACTTGGAGAGCAAGGCAACGAAGGGGTTTAAAAGGAGAAGACACCGAACGAGTTGAGGAGGAGGATGCACGCTGGAATTACTTTTCTCTTTTGCTCTTTACTTTTACTTTCCGGCAGAAACTATGTTGGTCATCTTATGTTTTAAACTTATGTATCTTAATCCGAGGATGTCCGGCTAAACTTCAAGTGCTGGGATCCTAGGGAATCCTTTGTTTCTAATCTATCTTGTTTGACTCTTTTATTTTCATGATAATAGCCTACTTGTTCTCGCGTTTTAAATTCATAGATGATCTGTGGTTTTATGTTCTTGTAGTTTTCTTATTTGTTTGCATGATTTCTCCCAAGTGAACATTGTCTGCAAGGGCCTTATAGTGTTGCCACCTTCACACCATGAGCCGAGAGGCTAGTGATGAAGTTTGGGGAATCTTAGTCGAGGGCTTGCATTCTGCATTGGGGTTAGGTGTGAGTCGACCCCTTCCCATGAAGCTTGATCTGGAGCGAATAAACTATAGAGTTTTTATTGATTTCTGGATTTGGAAAGAGAGGGGAACCAAGTTATAGTTGCGACCTTGACCCTGAGAGGGGCTTGCTATTAACTTGGGGAACTAATCTCTTAGTCGACCCACGAGCATACACCACGAGAGTGGGGGCTTGCTGATTAGGTGACCACTACGAGAGTGGGATTATTCTTTGATTTAAGGGAATACTCTAACCAATTCCTTATATCCCCTTAGGAAAGGAGGTTTAATCTTTGCTGAGAAGCGGCACCCCTTTAGAACTTAGGCGTCAAGACTTAGATCTTTTATCGAGAATCAAGATGATTAGCTCTCCTCGTAGAGAGAGAGAAACTATGGTCAGATTGTGCTTGGTCAAGCCCTGAGCCTTCATCGCGAGAGCGAGAAGGTAAAGGGTAGAGCGGTTACTGTGAGAATAGGATCGCCTTAACCCGTGGTTCAAGGGCCTTGAGTACTTTTTAGGTTTTCACGTCAAAGAGCGAGTAGATTGGATTCAGATGTGAACCTGAGGTTCTCGTATCCTCCCATCATTAGATTTATCTCTTTTGGTTTTTTCATTTCTTTTTTAATTTTGAAAACTTATTTTGCTTTCAATTAATCATTCCTTAATTTTTCTGGGATCGGGCTTGCCTCTCCGATAGCAAGCCTCGTTCTAGGCTTACTCGAGGAAAAGTGGGAGCAGAGATGCGTAAACAAAGTTTTCCCTATGGATCGATACTTGAAGTACTCGACGATTACCGTATACTTGCGATAAGAGAAGCGTGCAAGGTTCTATAAATATTAAGATTTGAAGAAGTAAATTTTATTAAACTTGACCCTGTTTTCACACTTAATCTATATTTCAAGTCCAAGGTCATTTTCTATCCTAACACACGCTTCACATTAGTTATCACTTCATTGTTGGCTAATAAACCATCATTTGAATCAAAAGTTAATATTGAGGAGATGATTGAGCAACTGACCATAACTATTGGAAAGAGATGCCTCATGCAAAATCAACTTATCAACAATTTGGAGTCACAATTGACACAATTGAAGAGTCAACCCAAAGCTGAGGTAGTACCATCTCGTGAGTTGTCAGATGTGCAAGCTGAATTCTAGGCCATGGAAACAAAACTTGAAGTATTGGGAAACAAATTGTGCAATTGACTTCTCAAAATGCTGAACTTCATGAAAGCAAGAATCTAAAATAGTTAGAAATTCTCAAGAGGCCATATCACAATCACCACTCTTCTAAAAAAAGATGGAGGCCAAGAAGAAATAACCAAAGAAGAAATGGACCATGCAATAGCAAATCAAGGAGTCAAGGGAGTACATAATGGAAGAGGGACAAGTCAAAAAGAGGAGCTCACTTTCTCATTACTCTATTAGTAAAGCAGTAGTGTTTGTAGATCAACTAGCATCAAAAGAGAAGATAACATCAACAACTTCAAAGTAATGGCGTCGCAAAAACCCACCTACAGTCAAAGAACTCCAACAATCTTTGGACCCACAAGGTCATACCATAAAATTTGTGGACCCACAATGTGAGAGCATAATTGAAGAAAGATTAGTTGAGCATATCAATGTCATTAATGGTGAAAGGTGGGAGATAGAAGGGTGCATATCGCTACACAATTATTGAAATTCATCATGATGGGGCGTCCATGATCACATCTTCTATTCTCAGGTGAGATTGTTCCTTAATCTTAATTCATTTTTAGGTTAGAAGATTATTTTATTTGCACTAACCTACTAACATGTTGAGTTTTATGTTTTGTTTTAGTGCAGGAGTCATTTTTCAGGAAAAAAAGAAAAATTTTACGGATCGTGAACAACCTTCAGAGTCTTGAGATGTCGCCCATGACAACTCCTACTCATGAGCGTGATCACGACCAGAACTCCTACATCATGGTCATGATATCATTACCATGGGCCGTGGCAGCTGCTCATGAACCATCGTTGATGCATGTGTACCAACCATCACTACCATGATTTTTCAATCACGAGCCGTGATCCACTTCCCTTATTCAATCTCGGTAGTAACTCCAACAACCCAGTCAGTGACCACCTCCCATGAAAGGCAAGTCGTACCCATTAAACGCGTACACCAACATTATAATGACTTATGAGTCATGGGTCGTGACTACTCATCATGTCTCTATGCACATCCTCAATCATGATTGTGACTTCTGTCACCGTCATGACAAAGACTTTGATCATAATAAATTCAGGTCCAGCCATTCGATTTTTCCAACCACCACTCCCCAACCGTCCTCATTAATTATCCTCGCATATCATGCTCGTGCCCCTTAAAAACCCAACCCTGACCCCTTCATTTCTCCCATCTTCCTCTCCTCCATCTCTTATGTTCACTGCTATCACCGGCCATCCGCAAGACCGACGAACGTCTTCTCACACCTCAGTGTGCCTGCCAACACCTTTCATCATTTGCCACGATGTCGTCGGCAACTCGGACGATCAGAGGAAGTACCAATGACCTTGGCAACACCTCTTGACATCTCCATCGACTCTCCCGATAAAAATATCAGCCTCGACAATAACTCCTTGAAGTCATCTTCTCCATCAATGACCTGCATCTGCTCGATCACGGCCATGACTTTAATGTCACGGGACATGACCGTTAGACGAAAAAGGAGAGTCGCGCCTTCACGATCGTGATCCTTGGCTCACGGGACGTGATTCTAAAGAAGACCCAAGTTTATGGACTGAAAATGCATGAAGGTAATATAAAACTCAGGTTTTCACGATCCGTGATGGTCAACTCATGACCGTGAAAAACCCTCGTGATTTCACAAGCATGAACTTGCATATGTTTCATGAGTCATGAAACCAGTTTCAAGTATTGAACATGTTGAAGAGAAGAGGCTTATATACAAACAACTGAAAGGTCACGGTCGTGATTCTCAGACCACGGATCATGACAATTCAATATCAATTACATGACCTTCGGTCGTGGCCGTAATTTCAAGATCACGGAACGTGATGGGATTATCATTATTAATAAGTTATTTCCATAGTACATGCCTCATTTAATTATGAACAGGGTTAACATTTAAACAACTCCAAAATCAAATCATAAATCTTAATTCATCTTAGACTGATCGAACTTTCAATTCGGCCAATCGAGATAGGTTCGACTTGTCACTTGGTCGATGCCTATATTGTGAACGTGGAATTTGATAAGCCACTTGGGAGGTCTAGGTGGATTCTGCAGGTGGTTTTGTAGGATCTAGATGGCACCAAGAGGGGTATTAAAATTTTCGACAATCTAAACTAGTTATCGTAGCGGAAACTACTAATGCATAAGCTGTAATAAACACAAACTCAAATGCAAAGGAGAAAAACAAACACAATCAAGTTTGTTGACGAGGTTTGGCCGAATTCCTGGCCTACATCCCCGCTCCGATCTTTTCGAGCTCGAGACCTCTGATGCATGCATTTTACAACATAGTTTAGGGTCTGCATTAGGCATTATTTTGAGTCAATTCTACATTGCATGCATCTATTTTCTAGTTTATTTGTTTATATTATTTCAATGCCGAAATCTACTCCTGTTTGGTGTAATTTTGCAGGAAATCACATATATATGCGGCTAATGTGGTGAAGGAACCAACTCTTGGATATGACGCCAAAGAAGGAGCGGAGTTCGGAGAAGATCAGCACTTCATATCAGCTATC
>LTAE01013896.1:0-12016 GCA_001647135.1 Pontederia paniculata | reverse complement strand
TACTCATGTCAAGGTCAAGCGGCCACAGGTGGTGACGGACGTCAGAAAGAGCTTGACAGAGGGAAAAGACTTCGACACTTGAAGCTGCGGACACCCGGGGGTGAGCGGTGGACGACCGAAGCACCAGGCGGTAGTTCAAGTGGGGACTTCACCTAAGCAGCGGTCGACCAAGGCTCGAGCAGCGAACGACCAGACAAGTAGGTGAAGGTATTGTACTTGCATTAACGGCTAGTTTTCCGAGAGAGAGAATTAGGTCTTTAGTGCAGAGTATATATTGTAACCCCAAGAGTCTTGGGAAGTAACTTTGGAAAAATACAGAGCGAGTGCTTTGAGTGATAGAAAGTCTTAGTTCCTCTTCTGTGATTCGAGTGAAGAGTCCAGGATAGAAGGGACCAAGAATTCTTGAGAGATTCCGTAAGAGGTTGTCTCCTTGTCCTCGCGCAAGAAAGGAGAAGTTGTAAGGGAGCCTTCGCCCTTGAAGAAGGAATTAGTGATCTCCGGAGACTCAAGTGCGAGAAGACCGGAGCGGGGACGTAGGCCTAGATTTCGGCCGAACCTCGTCAACAAAACCTGTGTTTGTGTGCTTATTTTTTTTCCTTCTCTCTCTCACTCTTAACTGTTGTGCTTTTGAACTTATATGCTTCCGGCAAACATACTACACCAAATCTAGCATAACAACAGTAACCAAAAATTTTATACACCAATTCACCCCCCGCCCCCCCTCTTGGTGCCATCCAGATGCTACATAAATGACGTTTCACGGGTCAATATACAAGTTATGGCCTCTACACTAAAGATATACTGTTGTTAAATGATGTAACGAGCCATTATATGAAATTACGGGCCGTAAGTGACGAGAAATGAGAGTTTTCATGTTTGAATACCTCGTATAACGATCATTATATTCCATCACAGGGTGTTAAAGTGGTATGTCACAGGTGAGTACAAAATTTAACGAGTCACTACATCTAGTTTCACAGCTCACTTTACCCAATCACATGCCATGATAGCAAGCCTAGTTTAATCCGTTCTCACTCAAACTCGACTATTTTGAATTTCAATAGGAAAATGGCTTCTAACCTATCCAAACTATTTGGACATAAAAATAAAACACAATTAAGAAGATCTAAAAATATTTTAAAGGATTAAATCTCAGTCACAAAGTCACTTACATATTTAAATGGAATTTTCTTATAATGACATGTAAAGGTTTCCAAACCTTCTCAAATTTTATGAAAACTATAAAAACTCTAGAGGCTATAAATACACATGTTGAGAAACACAATTAAGAGGTGATGCTCATATGCTTGGAGCTGTCAACCTGTGCCTTGAATCTAAGAGTATGGGCTTGCTTGGAGGGGATGCTAAGGCGACACTTGCGCGGTACACTTGGATTGAAGATCCAACAGGATCTCTTGACGTGCAAAAGAGCATATTCCTAAATATATGTCATTATAAAAATATAATTAGATTAAATTTTAACTTGATTGTGCGATCAACTACTATATGCAAAGCATGATCTATCCGGTTGATTCGATAAGGACTGTTAGGTTTGCGGTCTATTGAGTTATATCAGTAAGGGTGATTCAATAGTTTAAGGACACAACTCCATGCATCTTTAAGTTTAAGAAATATGAGAGTAGAGTCGGTAAGGAGTGCTCCCATTTTCGCTAGGCTTAGGGTAGTTGGCTCAAGTTTATTTTGCTTATTTTTTTAATGGCATGCATCTATTTTACTACTTATTTGCCTTTATTTGTTTCAAGTCATAAATCTACCAAAGTTTCATATTTTTCTTGTTTAGGACACAAGAGGAAGTAATTTCAAATATACTAAAGGAAACTACAATCAAATTGTAGTTCAGATCAAGCCAAAATGTAAAATCAATGATGTTGTCATGGGCTATAACTGAATTTAATGGACTATTAAATGAGTTTGCTGCAGCCCATGATAAGAGAAGAAAACAAGTTTGTATGGCCATCACGACTATGAGAGTTGCAATACATTTGTTTGATCTTATGAGCCATGATACAGATCTTACAAGTCGTTAAATGGCATATCACGGGCCTGGATACATGTTATGGCCTCTACACTAACGAGATGTTGTAGTTAATTGATGTAATGGGTCATTATTGAAGTTATGAGCCGTAAGTGATGAGAAATGGGAGTTTTTAGGTTTGAATGCCCCATTGTAATGGGTCACTATATTCCATCACGGGTCGTTAAAGTGGTTTGTCACTGTCACAGGTCACAACAACCAGTTTCACAGGCAACTATATCCCATCACAAGCCACAACAACAAGCCTAGTTTTGTTCGTTCTCACTCAAACTTGAATATTTTGAAAGAATTTCAATAGGAAAATGCCTTCTAACCTATACTAACTCTTTGGAAATAAAAAGAAAACATAATTAAGAAGATTTAAAAGTGTTCTGAAGGATTAAATCCCAACCACAAAGTCAGTGATAAAATTTAATTGGAATTTTCTTATCATGACATGTAAAGATTTCCAAACCTTCTCAAACTCTATGAAAACCCTAGAAACCCTTTTGAGGCTATAAATAAACATGTTTAGAGACACAACTCAGAGGTGATGCTCATATGCCCATATGTTCATATGGCAGGAATATGATAAGAGCCATCAACTTGTGCCTTGAATTGAACGGCGTGGGCTTGCTTGGAGGGGACGCTAAGGTGACACTTGCACTGTACACTTGGATTGAAGATCAATTAGATTCTCTCGACGTCCAAAAGAGTATATTCCTATTCTAAATTCATGTTGGGATGATTTTCTTTGTTTTTTTAATTCCGAACAAGTATTGTAATCCTTTATTTCTAGGCTTTTAATAATTAAATTGCTATGGCAGACTTATAAACCCTTTTTATTGGTATTTGTTATTCATACTTTTGTGTCCTCCATGAACATGCTTGTTGGATGCTTTAATAGAATTAGATTAATTATTAACTGGGCAGTGTGATCAATTAGTATATGCAAAGCATAACCTATCCGATTTTGTGTAAGGATTGTTAGGTTTTTGGTTTGTTGAGTTATTATGGTAAGGGTGATTCATTAGTTTAAGGACACAACTCCATGCATCTTTAAATTTGAGAAATTGGAGAGTAGACCTGGTAAGGAGTGCTCCTAGTTTCTCTAGGCTTTTATCTTGTAAGGGAAATTATATCATAGGTGTACTTAATCTATTTGGACACTCGATCCTGTGTTTTTATTTCTGAAATGATTATTGTAAAGGCTAGCATCGTTTGGTCCTAATCATCTTCATCATCAAGACCCTGACATCATTAGTTATCATTGTATACCTTTTACTTTATCCTTTTTAATTTCCTGAATTGAGCCTAATCTTGATCTATGTCGTGTCCTATTAGCCCCTAAAATTAAATAGTTAGTTAGACTAATTCCTCGTGAGATTGACAACTCTATACTTTGATCACTTTATTACTTGAATGATTAGTGCACTTGCTAACATTTTATTGTCTATTTAGCATCAAGTTTTTGCATCATTTTTCTGGGACAAAAATATTGCTTCAATATTATACACTAGAGATTCAACGATGCTTACTTTATAATTTATAAAAAATCTTAATAAACTTCTATTTAAGTTCTTGAAATTTTTACTTAACTTGGACTTCAGAAGGTTTATCAAATAAAAGTCTAAGGATTTATCTAATTCTAAAATAATCACAACAAATTCAAGAATCTAACATGTGTCCTATTACAATTGCATATTCCGGAGAACAAACTGTGATACACTTAAAAATTTACAACTATAGTTTTACAATTTTTTTGAGTTATTCTAGTTGGACTAATTTCAATATCTCTATGAGGTTTAACTATCAAGTTATAATGTTGCGTAATCTTTTTAATAAGGAATCTACAATTTGGACTAGCTGTGACACTCGATAGCAAGATAGACCCTTAAACATTAGTTCATAACATTCTCTACATCGATATAATTGACACCATTACAAGCCCATGGAAACTAGACTCTAAGAAGATCTAGCACAATTAATTGCATATTTTTCTAAGATTTTGAAGGTATCCAAATAACTCTACAAATTTTCAGCTCATAGTTGTCTCTAGATAGGGTTGTTATTTACTATGAGGTTGGGGTTTGTTCTACTCCACAATTAAATTGAGATTATGGAAGAATGAAATCATATTACCTAAGCAACTAACTAATCAAATGAAAGCTTTGGGCGGTTGAATGTTTGCTACCGGGAAAATTTAGTCTCCTCTCTTCAAAGAGAGCTAGCGAAAGCTATGAGGGTGTTCAATTCTTTGGAAAAAGAGATATGTCGATTTACCAAACCAATGACTTAAACCATCATCTTCTTTTTGTTGGTCTTGGTGCCTTCAATTCTTTCGGTTGCAGTAGAGGAAATTTCTATCATCCTAATATTGTTTCATTTTTTTAATTTACTTCTGCTATGGGCTATACTGCCCATTACCAATAAATTTTTCTAGCATGAATGACCAGTCTCTCATACACCGATGATCCTTTTTCCTAAGGTCCCATTTCAATAGGAACTTGATGTGTCGATGATGCATGCAAAATCCAACATATATTTAGGCTTGCATTTATGCTTAATTTGATTAGTTTTGTCATGTCATGCATCTATTTTAATACTTATTTGCTTTTATTTCTTTGAAATCATAAATCTAACCAGGTTTCATACTTGTGTTGTTTAAGACACAAGAGGAAGCAATAACAAAGCTAATGGAGAAATTGAAGTTGAAATCAAGCCAGAATAGAAAATCAATGAAGTTGTCATAGGTTGTAACAAAATTATTACTTGATCGATTAGTACACATGCTAGCATATCTTTTACATGTAACGAATTTTCACATCAAGTTTTTGGCACGATCACTGAGGAACAATTTTACTAACTATTATGATTTCAAGTTATTTTGAGACTCTTATCAGTTTTCAGTTTTCAGTTATGGATGTGTAGATTTTAAGAAGACACCTTCTATCACATACCAAGTCTCTGGAGGTTTTGAGCCGTGACAATCGACACAACACTTGAAACTCAAAAGCATCCAGAGATTGAGAAGATCGTCCAAAGATTGAGGAGAGAAGCAACAATGACTGATAATCAAGAGATACCTCGAATTGATGTCAAAGAAAAAGAGATACAATTGACCATGAGGGATTATGTCTCGATGAAATACACATATACTGAATCAAGCATTATACTTCCAACCATCAATATAAATAACTTTCAGATCAACCCAATGATCGTACGGATGATTAAATCATCACAATGTGGTGGAGCATTCAATGAGAGGCCTCGTGACCATCTTGACAAATTTCTGAATATTTGTAGCACGTTTAAGTGCAATAATATTTCTCTTTATTCTACTTGTATTCACTTATTTCCATTTTCTTTACGAGATAAATCATTCACTTTGTTTAAGACATTGCTTGTAAGATCAGTGAGGACTTGGGCGCAACTGGTAGGTAAGTTCATCAAGAAATATTACCCACCTCAGAAGGTATAAAAACTAAGGAACGAGCTGCGATCCTTCAAACATGATGAAGAAGAAACATTATTTGAAGCATGAGATCGATTCAAGGAACTACTTGGTGTTCCACAAAATCGCATTCCTTTATGAGAGTTACTGAAAGACTTCTATAATGGACTTACCGAAATGGAAAGGACAAGCTAGTTTCCTCAACTCCTAGATAACTAAATGCTCAATTTAGAAAAGAGGAGTACAGAGTATGAGAAGTGATGAAGTTGTGGCTTTAATGAAGTATTTGAACCAAAAGTTTGAAATGCTTATCAACATGACTCATCCTTGCGAACTATGCGGAGAAGGGAAACATGGCTCAGAATGCCATGAAGGTGATTCATCATATAACCATCTGATACGAACTCTGTTAGGAAATCTGTCCTAACGAACCACAATCAAGCGGAAGCGTAAAACAAGAAGGAATCACATGAAAACACGAATCAAGAAAATTAAAATATCGATCAATATGCGAACCTGTGCATAAGAATCAATATCAAACTGATGGAATTAAATGAATTGCAAAATAAAATGTTACCCGCAATCCAAGTCGGAGTTCACGAAGAACAAAGAAGATATCCTCTCCTAGGGAATCATAATTCAAGATGACAAAACATTGCATCACCATGAGTCAACCCTCTTATTTATAAGAGAATGCTAGACTTCTCCAAGAAACTAAAAACCAAATAAACCTAATGGGCTAAAAGCCCAAGTACACTATCTATACAACTAAGGCCTAATCACCATCATTCTGATTTAATCAGAATTGAAGATGTTGTCCATGTCAACATGATGAGATGGCTGTCCATGCTGATGAAGAAGTAGTGACATCATATTGCCATAATCGTGGCTCTTAAGTTAGTTCAGCGCCATGTCCAAGTGTAATAAGTCTCTTCAAATACGACAACTTCTAAATTTATACATTTTCATTCATCATCATTGTGGTAGCTTATGCAGAATATCATATATGAATTTGGCAACTTCCAAATCCATGTCACCTCTAAATATGGCGGCTTCCAAGATCATATCATTCCCCTCCTCTTCAAAAAGATTCATCCTCTAATTTGTAAATATCCAATTTGATAGCTTAGGACGGACATCAAAGCACATGATCCAATGACCACTCCGGGCGCTTGCAAAAGAAACTTAAACACAACAATAATGAAAGGAAGAAGCTCACGCTCCCCTGGGTGAAATATTTTATGCCCATGATAAAATGTCACATTTAGGAACGAATCCCGAAATTTTGGGGACCTTCCTTTACACAATAAGATTTTGTTCAGCAGATTGTGCAATGCACTCCAAAAAAACAAGGATTCAGCATGAACAAAATCAAATGCATTAAAATAATGAAAATCAATTTAATCCAACATTAATTCTTCATGAAAACATTCAAATGAATTCCCACAAGATAGAAAATATTTTAAGTCATCAGAAGAATCACGCAAATGATTACTATAAATCAGTAATGTATATAAATGTATATTTCCCATAAAAGCCAAGTGTGGTAAATCCATGGGAAACAATGACCATGAATATGTCCAATGACAAAGAACCAATAATCACCTTATAAAATCCAAACACATAAAATTATTCTTTCAAAATGACCAATTTGATAACTATCAAATGTTATCAAAATAAAACTCGAATTATCAAACAACATTTTTTCAAAAATAGAAAACTCAATAATGTTAGAGGTTAAAAATTGATAATTGAAATATTCAGATGTCATAAATCTCAAAATAGTTCGATAATCAATCAATTGATCTTCATAAATCAGAGAATAATCATCAATAAATAACATAATACTCTCATAAGAAAATCTACAAATCAGAATCAATCACTAAAAGGTACTCAACACTAGGATAGTGTTCCTCTCAAACACAAATATGTGAGACACATAAAAAATTAGCAATATATGATTCAAAGCACTTGAACAAGAAGTTAGATAATGAAAATCAATTCTTATTTTTTTTCGAAGTCAGACAAACCAGAGATAACTCCTTCTCGCATGCTCTATTGTTAGTAGTATTGTGTGAATACAAGTGTTCTTGAGCCTTTGTATCCTGGAAGGAGAAGACAACAGTAGATAAAAGAAGATTAATGTTAGAAAACTCCCTCTCTTTATGCTCTTAAGAATAAAATCTTTCTTCTCATGAACTATTTCTTCCTCACTTTTAGCGTTCAAGTTTTGGCTCTCATTTTTGCTGGTCTGTAAGCACTCAGGAATTTGGTGGCTCTCTTCTTTCTCACTTTTGTTACTCAAGTTGTGGCTCTCATTTTTGCTGGTGTCAAAGCACTCAGAAATTTGGTGGCTCTCCTCTTTCTCACTTTTATTGATCTCAAAGCACTCTGATTTTTCATGTTTGTCTTCCTCACAACTCTGAGAATCATTTTTAGTTACAATAGGACATTCAACTTTAGCTTTCTTTAAGTGACGTTGTGCATCTATATTCTTTTTCTCGATGTTGTAGGTTGCTACATACTCTTTAATTTTCAATTGATCTTGATATGCTTTTTGGGGTGACAATGGTACTAAGGTGTGTTTTTTGCCATTTTTACGAAGCTTGTAACGATTGGTGGCTCCATCATGTATCACTTTTTAATCATACAACCATGGTCGTCCCAAAAGGATATGACAAATTTGCATTGGAACTACATGACATAATACTTCTTCTTCAGTTTATTTTCCAACACTGAATGACACAAGCACTTGTTTAGTCACTTTAACTTCTCCTCCATTATTTAACCACTGGAGTTTGTATGGTATCATACAACCATGGTCGTCCCAAAAGGATATGACAAATTTGCATTGGAACTACATGACATAATACTTCTTCTTCAGTTTATTTTCCAACACTGAATGACACAAGCACTTGTTTAGTCACTTTAACTTCTCCTCCATTATTTAACCACTGGAGTTTGTATGGCTTGGGATGCTTCAAGGTCAGTAAACCCAACTTCTCCACCATGTAGTAGCTTGTAAGGTTGACACAACTTCCACTGTCAATTATCATCCCACCAACTCGATCCATGAAACAACAACGAGCATAGAAAATATTTTCTTATTGTGACTCAATTTCAGGGGCATTATCTTGTGCATGTAGAGAATGCAAAACAACTAAGGAATGACAAATATTGCCAATATCATCCAAATATGTATCCCTGTTTCCAAGTCATGCATAAAATGTTAAACAACAAAGCCTCACAATAACCTCACGTGGTGCTCTCAGAAATGTCACAAAATGGTGCACTCAAATCACACACGATGACTTTTATCCTCAGATAATCTCACCCTCTATCTTTTACCTTTTTGAATTATTCCTCGATGTTCTAAGCAAACACAACAAGGAATTGGTGAAATATCTACAATTCAATTAAAATTTCACAATAAATATCAATTCCTAGAACAAGACACAACCAATATCGATATCAGATCATCAATAAAAAGGAACTGGACTCAATGTAGTAGGTTGCAAGAATCAAGAACAATTTCTAGGAATCTTTTTTCTCCAGATTTTCTTTTCAGAAGTTTTCTCACGAAGGCAATGTTAAGAACTTTGTTTATTTTGTCAGATCTCTTTTCTTGTTCTTTTTTTTGCTTCTTTTTTGCCAGTTCTCTTTTTTGTCCTTTTTTTACTTCCAGACAAAATGAAATAAGATCCAACTCAGATTTTTTTCCAGGGAAAGGAACAATTTTGGAAACAATAAAATCCCTCAAATTTTTTTTTCTAAGGAAAGAACAATTTAAGAAAGAAATAAAATCCAACTCAAATTCTGTTTTTCAGGGAAAGAACAATTTTGGAAAGAAATAAGGATTCAAAGGAATTTTGGTTTGGTAAGGGAAAATAGGGTTTTTTGTGACAGCTGAGATGAGTAGAGAGAAGAATAATTTTTGCAGAATAGGGTAGAACAAGAAGAATATATTTCTCTCTCTTTTTTTTGTTTTCTGTTTTTGGATAAAATTTTCAAATCAAGTCCATAAACAAAATATGAAAACTAGTCTCTTTTTTTGGGGGATTTTAATAAAGTAGAAGAATCAAATTTTGATATGATTGTCAAAAACTAAGATTTCTGTGAACAACTAAAAAAAAGATAACTAGATTCAAGAATCTGAAACCTCGAGCTTTGGTACCAAATGATATGAACCCTATTAGGGAACCTATCCTAACGAACCACAATCAAGCGGAAGCGAAAAACAAGAATGAATCACACGAAAACACGAATCAAGAAAGTGGAAATATCGACCAATATGTGAACCTGTGCATAAGAATCAATATTAAACTGATGGAAGAAATATTATCCGCAATCCAAGTCGGAGTTCATGAAGAATAAAGAAGATATCCTCTCCTAGGGGATCATAATTCAAGATGACAAAACATTGCATCATCACGAGTCAATCCTCTTATTTATAAAAGAATGCTAGACTTGTCCAAGAAACTAAAAACCAAATTAAATCTAATGGGATAAAGGCCCAAGTACACTATCTATACAACTAAGGCCTAATCACCATCATTCTAATATAATCCAAATTGAAGATGTTGTCCATGTCAACATGATGAGATGGTTGTCCATGCTGATGAAGTAGTGACATCATATTGCCATAATCGTGGCTTTGAAGTTGGTTCAACGCCATGTCCAAGTGTAATGAGTTTCTTCAAATACGACAACTTCTAAATTTATACATCTTCATTCATCATCATCTTTGTGGTAGCTTCTGCAAAATATCATCTATGAATTTGGCAACTTCCAAACTCATGTCACCTTTAAATATGATAACTTCCGGGATCATATCACCATCAAACTAAGAATGCTAACTTCGTTTCTAATTCTTTAGGAAACAGATATAATCCAAACTAAAGGAATCACCAAAACTTTTCATGGAGACAAAATCAAGGACAATCTCGACATCCTTACTATCTTAGGTAACAATTTCAACCACTTCAGAACCCAAAAGCAACTAAAAACAAGAGTAACTTGGAGAAACTAATGACATGAATCATGTCAACTATGGAGAACAAAATAAACAACAATGGTGCATCTTTACACAACCTAGAGATAAAAAATGAACATATAGCTAACTCGTTGATTGAACGTACACCAGGATCACTCCCGAACAACACTAATAAGAATTCGGTTATCCTCCACAAGCCTTAATCGATATTGAGGTAAAAGTCATGCTTATGACTATAACTTAGAATTATTTTTCCTAAACCTACCCTCTTAGTCAATTTTTTTCCTTTCATTTTTGGTATATTAATTTTCTTCTTGTTATAAGTTTTTTTCACATCCCAACTAGTTGGCCTTCTAATCAAACTTATACTTCTGCTCTAATTGATACCTACTTAACTTTCCATTATGAGTTGTCACAAATTGTGAGACCCAAGTTTAGTGATTAACGACAACAATTCATAGGGTTGATAGGACATTCTACACAAGACCCACAACATAACCGACAACCTCAAATGCAAACCTTCATCACAAGCCATGATACCCCATCAAGGACTCTCGAGAATTGAAAATGCGTGAGATCATACTCCTTAGACAAAACTTGCTACTAAACATATCACAACCTCCTACTCTCGAGAATTGACGTGAATTCAATGGCTCGCATATCACGGATCGTTACTCTATATCATGGCTCGAAAGTCATCGGGTCAACCTTCTAAGTGGTAGAAAGAATCAGAGTCCCGACCAAGGGACACATCACGATCCTCATCACAATCTATTATCCGAAATATCACGGGTCGTTACCATGTGTTACGGGACATGATGAACCATCTTCAATGGAAACCTCAAAGTGGAACTATTTCATTATATTTCATCTATATCCAAATTCCATTCATTTAATATCCCTTTGATGTCATATTATAATCAACCTGACGCCTCGACCGCCATGCTCAATTGCCACAGCTCGACGTTAATGACCCTCACGACCCATGACGTAATGTCATGGCTAACAATGCAACAACCCATAAATCACATTTAACCTATGCATCACGAATCAACCACATTTAACGCCCACAACTAAGCATTCACAACCGTAATAACTATTCAGGCTCACCTATAAAACTAACCATGTGCAGTGGTAATCTCTCATCCTCTCATTCGGCAAACTAATTCTCCACCATCACTGGTGGTCTTCTTCTCTATCACTAGTAGTCGGACTTTTTTTTCATCTTCTCCAGCGAGTGGTCGCCGTGACCATCTGTCACGGCCCGTAACGTATGAGCTGGAAAATCGGCGCTGCTGCTCCTTGACGCATCACGGCCCGTGATGGCTGAAGATTATTGTTTTCTTCCTCCAGAGCATGTCCATTTGCGATGTTCTGTTGATTTCGATCTTTCTTCCACAGATCCATGTGATTTCCTACAAAATACACCACACAAGAGTAGATTTCGGACTTGGAAGAATATAATCAAATAAAATAGTAAATAGATGCATGCATTGACAGAATGACTTAAAATAATGCCTAATGCAAGTCCTAA